>JAVSCE010015741.1:0-179019 GCA_032199065.1 Smutsia gigantea | reverse complement strand
CTGTCATCTCCCCATTGTATATCGAAGGCTCCTTTATCAAATATTAATTGACTAATATGTTTGGGATAATGTTTGGATTTTCTATTCTGTTCCACTGGTCTGTGGGTCTGTTTCTGTGCCAATACCAAATTGTCTTGATTACTGTGGCTTTGTAGTAGAGCTTGAAGTCAGGGAGTGTTATTCCCCCTGTTTTATTCCTCCTTCTCAGGATTGCTTTGGCTATTCGGGGTCTTTTGTGGTTCCATATGAATTTTAGAATTATTTGTTCCAGTTCATTGAAGAAAGCTGTTGGTAGTTTGATAGGAATTGCATTGAATCTGTAGATTGCTTTAGGTAGTATAGCCATTTGACAATATTTATTCTTCCTAGCCAAGAGCATGGGATGCATTTCCATTTGTTAGTGTCCTCTTTAATTTCTCTTAGGAGTGTCTTGTAGTTTTCAGAGTACAGGTCTTTCACTTCCTTCGTTAGGTTTATTCCTAGGTATTTTATTCTTTTTGATGCAATTGTGAATGGAATTGTTTTTCTGATTTCTCTTTCTGTTAGTTCATCATTAGTGTATAGGAAAGCAACAGATTTCTGTGTGTTAATTTTGTATCCTGCAACTTTGCTGAATTCAGATATTAGTTCTAGTAGTTTTGGAATGGAATCTTTAGGGTTTTTTATGTACAGTATCATGTCATCTGCAAATAGTGACAATTTGACTTCTTCTTTACCAATCTGGATGCCTTGTATGTCTTTGTTTTGTCTGATTGCTGTGGCTAGGACCTCCAGTACTATGTTGAATAACAGTGGAGAGAGTGGGCATCCCTGTCTTGTTCCGATCTTAGATGAAAAGCTTTCAGCGTCTCGCCATTAAGTATGATGTTAGCTGTGGGTTTGTCATATATGGCCTTTATGATGTTGAGGTACTTGCCGTCTATACCCATTTTGTTGAGAGTTTTAATCAGGAATGGATGCTGAATTTTGTCAAATGCTTTTTCAGCATCTATGGAGATGATCATGTGGTTTTTGTTCTTCTTTTTTGTTGATGTGGTGGATGATGTTGATGGATTTTCGAATGTTGTACCATCCTTGCATCCCTGGGATGAATCCCACTTGATCATGGTGTATGATCCTCTTGATGTATTTTTGAATTCGGTTTGCTAATATTTTGTTGAGTATTTTTGCATCTACGTTCATCAGGGATATTGGTCTGTAATTTTCTTTTTTGGTGAGGTCTTTGCCCGGTTTTGGTATTAGAGTGATGCTGGCTTCATAGAATGAGTTTGGAAGTATTCCCTCCTCTTCTATTTTTTGGAAAACTTTAAGGAGAATCGGTGTTATTTCTTCTCTATATGTCTGGTAGAATTCAGAGGTGAATCCATCAGGCCCAGGGGTTTTGTTCTTGGGTAGTTTTTTGATTACCAATTCGATTTCGTCACTGGTGATTGGTCTGTTTAGTTTTTCTGTTTCTTGCTTGGTCAGTCTTGGAAGGTTGTATTTTTCTAAGAAGTTGTCCATTTCTTCTATGTTTTCCAGCTTGTTAGCATATAGATTCTCATAATATTCTCTTATGATTCTTTGTATTTCTGTGGGGTCCGTCGTGATTTTTCCTTTCTCATTTCTGATTGTGTTTATGTGTGTAGATTCTCTTTTTCTCTTAATGAGTCTGGCTAGGGGTTTATCTATTTTGTTTATTTTTTCAAAGAACCAGCTCTTGGTTTCATTGATTTTTTCTATTGTTTTATTCTTCTCAATTTTATTTATTTCTTCTCTAATCTTTATTATGTCCCTCCTTCTGGTGACTTTGGGCCTCATTTGTTCTTCTTTTTCCAATTTCAGTAATTGTGTCTTTAGACTATTCATTTGGGAATGTTCTTCCTTCTTTAAATAGGCCTGGATTGCAATATACTTTCCTCTTAGAACTGCCTTTGCTGCGTCCCACAGAAGTTGTGGCTTTGTGTTGTTGTTGTCATTAGTCTCCATATATTCTTTGATTTCTGTTTTGATTTGGTCGTTAACCCATTGATTAATTAGGAGAGTGTTGTTAAGTCTCCATGTATTTGTGAGCCTTTTTGATTTCTTTCTAAAATTTATTTCTAGTTTTATACCTTGGTGATCTGAGAAGTTGGTTGGTAGGATTTCAATATTTTTGAAATTACTGAGGTTCTTTTTGTGGCCTAGTATGTGGTCTATTCTGGAAAATGTTCCATGTGCACTTGAGAAGAATGTGTATCCTGTTGCTTTTGGGTGTAGAGTTCTGTAGATGTCTGTTAGGTCCATCTGTTCTAGTGTGTTGTTCAGTGCCTCTGTGTCTTTACTTATTTTCTGTCTGGTTGATCTGTCCTCTGGAGTGAGTGGTGTGTTGAAGTCTCCTAAGATGAATGCATTGCTGTCTATTTCCTCCTTTAATTCTGTTAGTATTTGTCTCACATATGCTGGCGCTCCTGTGTTGGGTGCATATATATTTATAATGGTTATATCTTCTTGTTGGACTGACCCCTTTATCATTATGTAATGTCCTTCTTTATCTCTTGCTACTTTCTTCGTTTTGAAGTCTATTTTGTCTGATACAAGTACTGCAACACCTGCTTTTTTCTCTTTGTTGTTTGCATGAAATATCTTTTTCCATCCCTTCACTTTTAGTCTGTGTATATCTTTGGATTTGAGGTGAGTTTCTTGTAGGCAGCATATAGATGGGTCTTGCTTTTTTATCCATTCTGTTACTCTGTGTCTTTTGATTGGTGCATTCAGTCCATTTACATTTAGGGTGATTATTGATAGGTATGTACTTATTGCCATTGCTGGCTTTAGATTCGTTGTTACCAAGGGTTCAAGGGTTGCTTCTTTACTATCTAACAATCTAACTTAACTTTCTTGTTAAGTTATTGTAAACACAGTCTGATGTTTCTTTCTTTCTCTCCCTTCTTATTCCTCCTCCTCCATTCTTTCTATAATAGGTGTTTTATTCTTTGCCTTTAGTTGGTATTTGGATGGTCTGCTTTCTTTGCTATGATTTTTTTTTCCCTCTGGTGACATCTTTTTAGCCTTAGGTGTGCTTCCATCTAGAGCAGTCCATTTAAGATATCCTGTAGTGGTGGTTTATGAGACGCAAATTCTCTTAACTTTCGTTTATCTGGAAATTGTTTAATCCCTCCATCATATTTAAATGATAATCGTGCTGGATACAATATTCTTGGTTCGAGGCCCTTCTGTTTCATTACGTTAAATATATCATGCCATTCTCTTCTGGCCTGTAAGGTTTCTGTTGAGAAGTCTGATGATAGTCTGATGGGTTTTCCTTTGTAGGTGATCTTTTTTCTCTCACTAGCTGCCTTTAATACCCTGTCTTTATCTTTGATCTTTGCCATCTTAATTATTATGTGTCTTGGTGTTGTCTTCCTTGGGTCCCTTGTGTTGGGAGATCTATGAGCTTCTGTGGACTGCGAGACTACTTCCTTCCCCAGCGAGGGAAAGTTTTCAGCAATTATTTCTTCAAAGACACTTTCTATCCCTTTTTCTCTCTCTTCTTCCTCTGGTACTCCTATAATGCGAATATTGTTCCGTTTGGATTGGTCACACAGTTCTCTTAATATTCTTTCATTCCTAGAAATCCTTTTATCTCTCTCTGCCTCAGCTGCTCTGTACTCCTGTTCTCTGTTTTCTATTCCATTAACAGTCTCTCGCATCTCATCCATTCTGCTCTTAAGCCCGTCGATCTCTTGTCTGATTTCTGTATTGTCTTTCTTCAGTTCCCTCACTTCCTCCCTCAGCTCTTGCACATTTCTCTGTAGGTCCATCAGCATGGTTATGACTTTTATTCTAAATTCTTTTTCAGGCAGGCTGTGCATTTCCATCCCTTCAGACTCCCTCTCTGGGGTTGTCTGGTTGATTTTGGTCTGAACCATATTCCTCTGTCTTTTCATGGCTGTATAATTGGTCACTGATAGTTGCCACGTATGTCAGCTGGGCTCTTTAAGACCGCCTCTTGGGGTGCCGAGTCCTCTCGGGTGTAGCTGCACGCTGTGCGCTTTCCTGTGTATTCTCGTCTCTCTTTTAGGAATAGATGTATTTTCTGTGTTTTCGTAGATAAATATAGTGTTGGGAGGAGATTTCTGCCGCCCTGCTCACACCGCCATCTTCCCGGAAGTCTCGCCTTTTATTTCTTTGTGTTGTCTTAATGCCATGACTAGGACCTCCAGAACTATGTTGAATAGAAGTGGGGAGAGTGGGCATCCTTGTCTTCTTCCCGATCTTAAAGGAAAAGCTTTCAGCTTCTCACTGTTAAGTATAGTGTTGGTTGTGGGTTTGTCATATATGCCCTTTATTCTGTTAAGGTACTTGCCCTCTATACCCATTTTGTTGAGAGTTTTTATCATGAATGGATGTTGAATTTTGCCGAATGCTCTTTTAGCATCTATGGAGATGATCATGTGGTTTTTGTCCTTTTTGTTGATGTAGTGGATGATGTTGATGGATTTTTGAATGTTGTACCATCATTGCATCCCTGGGATGAATCCCACTTGATCATGATGGATGATCTTTTTGAAGTATTTTTGAATTTGGTTTGCTAATATTTCATTGAGTGTTTTGCATGTATGTTCATCAGGGATATTGGACTGTAATTTTCTTTTTTTGTGGTGTCTTTGACTGGTTTTGGTATTAGAGTGATGTTGGCCTCGTAGAATGAGTTTGGGAGTATTTCCTCTTCTTCTGTTTCTGAAAAACTTTAAGGAGGATGGGTGTTAGGTCTTCACTAAATGTTTGAGAAAATTCAGCAGTGAAACTATCTTGTCCAGGCATTTTGTTCTTAGGTCGTTTTTTGATTATCAATTCAATTTCTTTGTGGTAATGGGTCTATTCAGATTTTCTGTTTCTTCCTGGGTCAGCCTTGGAAGGTTGTATTTTTCTAGAAAGTTGTCCATTTCTTCTGGGTTATCCTGTTTGTTACCATATAATTTTTCATAGTATTCTCCTATAACTCTTTGTATTTCTGTGGTGTCCATAGTGATTTTTCCTTTCTCATTTCTGATTCTGTTTATGTGTATAGACTTTCTTTTTTTCTTGATAAGTCTGGCAAAGGGTTTATCTATTTTATTTTCCAGAAGAACCAGCTCCAGCTTTCATTGATTCTTTCTATTGTTTTATTCTTCTTGGTTTTATTTATTTCTACTTTAATCTTTATTATGTCCCTCCTTCTTCTGACTTTGGTCCTCATTTGTTCTTCCTTTTATAGTTTCATTAATTGTGAGTTTAGGCTGTTCATTTCGGATTGTTCTTTCCTGAGACAGTCCTGTATTTCAATGTATTATCCTCTTGCATGGCTCTCGCTGCATCCCACATATTTTGCAATGTTGAAATATTTTTCTCATTTGTCTCCATATATTGCTTGATCTCTTTTTTTATTTGGTCATTGATCCATTGATTATTTAAGATCATGTTATTAAGCCTCCATGTCTTTGTGGGCTTTTTCATTTTCTTTGAGTAATTTATTTCTAGTTTTATACCTTTGTGATCTGAGAAGCTACCTGGTACAATTTCAGTCTTTTTGAATTTACTGAGGTTCTTTTTGTGGCCTAGTATATGATCTATTCTTGAAAATGTTCCATGTGCACTTGAGAAGAATGTGTATGCGGTTGTTTTTGGATAAAGTGTTCTGTAGATGTCTGTTAGGTCCATCTGTTCTGATATGTTGTTCAGTGCCTCTGTCTCTTTATTTATTTTCTGTCTGGTTGATCTGTCCTTTGGAGTGAGTGGTGTGTTGACGTCTCCCAAAATGAGTGCATTGCATTCTGTTTCCCCTTTTAATTCTGTTAGTATTTGTTTCACATATGTTGGTGATCCTGTGTTGGGTGCATAGATATTTATAATAGTTACGTCCTCTTTTTGGACTTACCCCTTTATCATTGTGTAATGTCCTTCTTTGTCTCTTGTTACTTTCTTTGTTTTGAAGTCTATTTTGTCTGATACGAATACTGCATCTCCTGCTTTTTCCTCCCTATTAGTTGCATGAAATATTCTTTTTCCATCCCTTCCCTTTTTGTCTGTGTATGTCTTTGTGTTTGAAGTGGTTCTTTTGTAGGCAGCATATAGATAGGTCTTGTTTTTTTATCCATTCAGTGACTCTATGTCTTTTGATTGGTGCATTCAGTCTATTTACATTTAGGAGGATTATCGATATTTATTGCAATTGCAGGCTTTAGATTTGTGTCTACCAAAGGTTCAAGGGTAATTCCCTTACTATCTGTCTATTTTAACTCACTTCATATGCTATTACAAACAAAACCTAAAGATTCTTTTTTTTTCCTCCTTCTCCTATTTTTGTATGTTATGAATCATATTCTGTACTCTTTGTCTTTCCCTTGGGTGATATCTATTTAGTCTTAGGAATACTTACATCTATAGGAGTCCCTCCAAAATTCACTGTAGAGGTGGTTCGTGGGAGGCAAATTCTCTCAGCTTTTGCTTATCTGAAAATTGTTTAATCCCTCCTTCAAATTTAAATGATAACCTTGCCGGGTAGAGTATTCTTGGTTCAATGCCCTTCTGCTTCATAGCATTAAATATATCATGCCACTCCTTTCTGTCCTGTAAGGTTTCTCTTGAAAAATCCGTTGATAGCCTGATGTGTTTTTTTTGTGATTTTTTTTCCCTCTCTAGCTGCTTTTAAAAGTCTGTCTTTATCCTTGATCTTTGCCATTTTAATTATTATATGTCTTGATGTTGTCTTCCTTGGGTCCCTTGTGTTGGGAGAACTGTGCATCTCGATGGCTTGAGAGACTACCCCCTTCCCAAAGTTGGGAAGTTTTCATCAATTACCTCCTCAGTGACACTCTCTATCCCTTTTTCTCTCTCTTCTTCTCCTGGTATCCCTATTTCTGCGAATATTTTTCTGTTTGGATTGGTCACACAGTTCTCTCAATATTCTTTCATTCTTATAGATTCTTTTTTCTCTCTGTGCCTCAGCTTCTTTGTATTCCTCTTCTCTAATTTCTATTCCATTTCCTGTCTCTTCTACTATATCTAATCTGCTTTTAAATCCCTCCATTGTATTTTTCATTTCAGATATGGAATTTTGTAATGACTGAATCTCCGTGTTAAATTCATTCCTGAGTTCTTGAATATTTTTCTTTACCTCCATAAGCACATTTTATGATTTTTATTTTGAACTCTCTTTCAGGGAGATTGGTGAGTTCAGTTTCATTTGGTGCTTTTTCTGGGGTTTGTGAGATTTTTGTCTGCACCATGTTCTTTTGATGTTTCATATTTCTGTGTGGTGCCTTCTATTGCCCAGAAGCTCCAGTCTCAGGAGCTGCTCAGCCCCTAGAATGAGGTTGGCGTTCATAGGGGAGCAGAGCTGGTGCCTTGGGGGAGGAAATATCTGTTTCCTCATTTCCGTCTGCTGTGCCTATCTCCCTATCAGAGCCAGTGGGCCAAGCACACAGGTGTTGTAGGCGGGGCCTCCCTCTGGCCTGATGCCAGCACAGTGACTGCTGGTTTGTGAGTCGGTGCTCTCAGGCCAGGAGGAAGGCTCTGCAGGCTGCCTATCACAGTGTTGGCCTCGGAGCTGAGTAGCCAGCCAGGGGTGTGAAGCACCTGAAGTTCCTCAAAGTTCCCAATATGCTGGGCAGAGCATGCCCAGACAACCTTTTCCCCCTATCCCTTCTCCCATGCTCAAGATCCGTGTAAACCCTGCCCCTTCAGCAACCCTCTCACTGCTAGGAAGCCTGTCAGACTGCCTGCCTTTCCCTTGTCCAAGAGCGGCTGGGTGTGGATCCCGTCCTCCACAAACATCCAAAATCTGTCTCTCAAGCACTCGCCTTTCCCAGCTCCCTATCCTCCAGAGCACCACACAATGTAGGTTTCTGCTTGCAAAGCAGATCTCCAGGTCTAGGTGTTCAGCATTCTCAGGTTCCACCCCCTCCCTGCTCTGTTTCTCTTTCTCCTGCCGTTGAGCTAGGGTTGGGGAAGGGCCTGGTCTCGCCGGATCAAGGCTTTGATACATTACCCTGTTTCGTGAGGTCTGCTCTGTTAGTGAGGTCTGTATGTAGTCTGATGCAGCCTTCGTTCCTATTGCTATTTTAGGGTTAGTTGTATTAACTATGTTTTTGCACTATGTGTGGTTTTGGGATGAGTTCTCAGTCTCACCTCTCACACCGCCATCTTGAATCTCCCTGAATAACAATTTAAAAGATGAAAATGAGTAGTCACCTATGGAGAATTGACCTTGGTTTCTATTGATAGGTTGTTGATGGATTTGTGGAATATTGTGATGTTTTATATTTTATATTATAATGTTGAGGCAGACTTGTTATTAGTTTTTTTTCCAAGCTAGTGTTTTCTTTTTGCTTGATTGCAAGTTTGTCTCATAAGAATCTCCTATTTAGTGTAAAATATTATATACCATAAAAAGGCATTTTCATTTATTAAGTGAAATTTAACAGAAGTTCAGATTTCCTTGTGCAAATGTAAACTACACAGCAGAAGTAGAATTCATTTGCACTGCTTGCATGATACTTTTTTCTAGAACAGATGCTGGCCCACCGGGCCATTGAGAAATGACTTTGATAGATGGTTGCTGTCTGAGAAGCCAGCATACTACAGATTAGTAGAAACCCAAAGAGAATCTCATTCACTTTGTGGAGAATTTGGTCCAGTAAGATAATTTTTCTAATTAACCTATGGAGCACTACTGTAGCTGGGATGTTGAGGAAAATAAACGGCCTCAATATTCTTTTTGTCATGTGTACTGTGGTTTTTTTTTTTTTTGAGTTCTTAAATGCTTATCCTTGTCCTTCACTTTTTATAGCTAAAGTAGAAGTTTAATTTTCATAATGTTTTAGTGTTCCCCTGAAAATCAATAAAAATGTAATTATAGGTTTCTCATGGAAGTAACTGTCAGGCAAAACTTGTTTTAATATTTGTGATTGTATAAGAGCTGGTAAAATATTTCCCCTTCACCATCCTAGCATATTTAGTTTACTTGAGTGTCATATAGAGGAAAACATTGCTTTATATTTCTTCTTTAAAGAAAATAAACTGCATTTGTTCAAATCAATAGAAGTTGAACATACCGGCAATTTTGCGAGCACCCAAGGAGAGAAAACCAAGTAAAAAAGAAGGCGGCACACAAAAGACATCTGTTCTTCCTGCAGTTCTTTATAGGCAAGTAACAGAATTATGACAAAGTAATATTGTACATTTTTAAACTAATTCTTTTTAGTAACAAGATGCTTCAAATATTTAAGAGTGAATTATGTCCATATCAGAATTTAAGTTAGATGCCTTTGAAGCTCATTTTATTAGTAAATTATCAGAGATACTTTCCAGGTTGAATAACAGAGAGAATTTTTGCTCCTCCTTTAATGATGAGATTAAGACTTTTGTAGCATTTAAATGACTGGGGAGATATACACATAAGCTCCAGGGAAATGAACAGCCCTTTTTAGGGGGATGGAAAATTTACTTTAAATAATGTAGATGATCATTTTCTTAAATGATTAAACAATATATTAGATAAATGGGCATTTACATTTTATTTTACTTGAATGAATTTGAATTTTGTGTGTGCTTTAGGTAGTGATGGGTATCATATATACAGTTTGAATTACTGCCTTTGTACGATGGTGGATAATGAAGATAAGTATTAGATTTGAATCTTTCTACATTTTTCTCTCTATGCTTGGTTGTAATAATTTTGTTTCCAGAAGCATTTTTGTTCTTTACTTTTTTGACTCAGCATTTTACATTGTTCACCATTTTAGTGTTTTTACATAGTCAAAAGTTCTTTCCATACCTGAATAAGTATGATCTTAACTTTTTTCATGTAAGTGATTAGTTTGAGTGAGAAAAGTTTAGAAGATGTGTGTGTGAATGTATACATAAGTACATACGTGTATGTATAAACTTGCATACACATATATTGCTAGGTAAATGCATGTTCTCCCCACAGCCTCGTCCTTTCTCAGAAATAGTAGCAATAGCAACAATATCAGCATCTGTCATTACTTTCCATGCATGGCTGGAGGCTCCTACCTTGGGGAATCGCGAATAGCTTCCTTACAATGTGGGGAAAACTGACGAGTGACCTAAAGTGTAGTGTGAATAGGGCACACTCACAGTCCAGCTTTTCCAAATGAAATTGGTTCATCTGGAATCAATAGGCATATCACTATACTTCTGGATTTTACCACTACCGTTCATTTTTGTTGTGGAATATATTTTGAGTGATTATGCTTTTTTACTCTGAGCAACACTGAGACCAAGTACTGGTGGTGGTGTGTGGTGGTGGTGGTGGTGGTGTGTATGTGTTTGTGTGTGTTTGTGTGTGTGTGTGTGTGTGTGTGTGCTCTTTTTTCATAGGATTATTTTAAAAATTTAAAAATTATTGTTTCTAAATGGATAGTTCTATAAGTACACCCTAGTTTTCAGGTCTTGGTACTTGTGCTCCCAGGAGTAGTTAAGTTGCCTTTTTGTACAAGAAAAGTTAGGTTCCTTTAAAACAAAAAAGTCCAAAAAAAAGTAACAATAGTTGTAAAACTCCCCATTCCTTGCAAGGAATATCAGTGGGTATATTTTTAGGACTCAAAATCTGATTTTCAAAAGACACTTATTTATGTGTAGTTTACTTACATGTTGAAGGCTCTTTGAAAGGTGTATAATTAATGCTGAAAAATAAACTGAATTTTGTTTGTAAAGTAACTTTCTTTTAGTTTTAAAGAAGTAGAAACTTGGAAAATTCTTTTAATAGTTTATGCTTCTGTAGAAAAATTAAGCTAATGTTAAGTGGGATTTAAGTGATAATTAAAATTATGATTTTGAGAATAAATATTTTATGTATACCCTTCTGAAGGGTTTGACTCTGGCAATATTTACAATATTTATACTAGATCCAAGCTATTTTTGCACATTCTCAAAAGTATTTAAAACTAATAATTAGTTATTAACATTATAAAGACATTATGAAAAAACATTTGATTTCAACAAAAGAAATACAACGTTAAGGTGAAATTTTGAATTTAAAAAATGTTATAAATTATTTCACCTATGATAATTATTCTAATCATTCACCTGCTGCCTTTATTCAAAGTTGTGGAATTTGTAAGAAGAATCACGATCAGCATCTTCTTTTATTGTGTGATACCTGTAAACTCCATTACCATCTTGGATGTCTAGACCCTCCTCTTACAAGGATGCCAAGAAAGACCAAAAACAGTTATTGGTAAGTAAAATGGAGGGGATTTAGATGTTAGAACTGGTTTTCTTAGTTTCAACGGTATAAAGTGAAATGTTTTATATATATAGTGTTCTTCATGATAAAGCTTTCAACACATTTTTTAATTGACATTTTTATAGCTATTCCAACTTTTATTGAGGTATAATTGAGAAATAAAAATTGTATATATTTAATGTGTACAACTTAATGATTTGATGTACATATACTTGTTACATAATCATCACTATCAAGCTAATTAACATATCTGTCACCTCACATAGTTACTTTCTTGTGGTGAGAACACTTCAGACATAAATATTTATTATAGTATTATGTGAATAAAACTGTAGCAGTCTTTTTTGAAAATGAATTTTTCCAAGTTAATTGAGGCTGTTTTAATATCTTAGCAATGGATTCTTGAGGCATGAATTCTGTCTACTGTGTTTATAATTCTCTTTTGCTTTATAATAGTTTCTTAGATTCTTTATTTTTATTTTGAAATTGAATGAATTTATCAGGAATTTGCCTCCATATTCATGCTTTTATTTGTAATTTAATATTTCTAAATTAGTATCATCAAAGGCTTTGTCACTTATGCTAGTTATATTTAGGTCCAACCATTCTTTGCAAATCTAGAAACATTTCACATATGTTCCTGAATTATTTTTTTCATTAACTTAGACATATTGAATCACTACAATGTCTGATGAAAGCTTATGCTATCTATGATGAATTTTAGCCTTCCCTTAATTTTAGTCCAAGGGAGAGACAG
Source organism: Smutsia gigantea (assembly GCA_032199065.1). Lineage (NCBI taxonomy): Eukaryota > Metazoa > Chordata > Mammalia > Pholidota > Manidae > Smutsia > Smutsia gigantea. The sequence continues at coordinate 167,050 of JAVSCE010015741.1, read as the reverse complement.
ATGTTCAAATTTTAATAGGCTGATTCAGTATAGGAAAAATATAGGACATGGAAAACTTGGTAATGAACACAAGTAATCTTTTTATAAAATTACCTTTCTAGTTTTAGAAGTCATGAACCTCAGATTCTTAAAAGTAATCTATACAAAAAGCTGTGTGTGTTTCTCAAACACATTAAATGTTTTCAACCTCATTTTTTATCTCATAAATCTCCCTCTGTTATTAAAAGAATTATTAAGAAGCTTACATTCTTTCACCATTTTCCACAGGATTGCTTTTTCATAGTGTTCTTTTATCACTTTGTCTTGAGATAAACTGCTCTTTTCAAATATAGTGGAGTGTGTTTCTTTTGATATTTATGTGCTTTTGAAACCAGAATTGAAGAAGAAACTGCTATCACCTATTAGAATGCCAGCTATGCTAATAAACACCCTAGGTGGGCTTCTAAATTGAAAGCCACTTTGGTAGTCTTAGGGATAGGGCGTTTTGTCATGGAGATGTGCAGTTCTCTTCTTAAATGAAGTTATGAAATATTCTAATACTGTTTTGCCTGCAGAGCTCTGGTTTCCAGTGTGTGTGAGTTCCTGGAAGAACTTCAGATAGAAGTGCACAACCTGGAATGTTTTAGTGAAAGCTCTCCCCAAAGGACCCAAACATTGGTTGCAATGTTTTAAAGTAAAAGTAGAAGCTAATACTGCAGTGAAGTGAAGTCTTTGATATCTTCTAGTTTCTCATGATCATATTTCCTTTGGCCTCTAAAATCAACTTTGCTTTTCTTAGCAATTAATTGGGTATATTTTGGAGTAAGTTTTAGAGAATTATTTTTCTTTAGTGTATCTCAAATGCGGGAGGCAATTTTTACTTTTTGCTTTTTAACATTTTCAGTTTATTTTTTGAAATTATATTAAAGATAATAAATACTAAAAAATTTTTCACTTCCTAAATATTTTACTAATATCTATGTTCTTATTTTAAGTCTGTTCTATACATATAGTAGAAAAACTGTAATAGCTTGCTATTATGCATCTTTTCCCCATTCTGTGCATTCTCTGATGCTGTGGTCGTAGCTTGAAATTGATTATATGAGTATTCATACCACGGAAATCCATAGAGAGCCAGCTGTTAGGTAACTGACTTGCTGAGGCTCTTACAAAGCAAGAATGTTCAGTGAATTAGGTTAGTGTGATTAGTTGCTTCCCGCCCCCCATGTTATTAGCTGCCCAGGAGCAGTATAGGGGAAAATCCAGGGGCTTTTTAGGTTGGGTTAGGGATGGGCAAAGTTGATGAAGATTAGGTGGGTAAAGAATTTGACAGGGGATAAAGGAGCTAGTGAAGGTATAATCTAGGCTCTATTTTGCTTGTACCCCTACTCCCAGTGTTTGAAGTGTATTTTTATTTCACTTTTAGTTTATGTTATCTTGGCTGTTTTTTTTTTTTTTAAATAGGTAGTCTTGCATGCTGCCTTATGTTTTGAGACTAGTCTGGTAAGGTATAAATAAGTAGGAAGGACTTGATATATTAGAGTTGGTCAAATAGTAAATAATCCTTTTAATTTTGGAGTACTAATCTTTTGTTTCCATTACCCGTCTTCAAGTTTGCTTATTCTTCTGCTTCCTAAAATCTAATTGCTCTAGTGAATTTTTCATTTGTTAATGTACTTTCCAGATCCAGAATTTAGATTTCCTATCTCTTTATTGATATTTCCATTTTGTTTACACATTGTTTTCTTAACTTTCTACATGACTTTTATTCGTTCAGTGAGCATCTTTAAAACAGCTGCTTAAAGTCTTTGTCTTGTAGAGTGCCACCAGGTCTTCTTCTGGGACAGTTTCTGTTTTTTTTTTTCCCCTTTAAATGAACCATACTTTCCTGTTTCTTTGTATGCCTTTTGGTTTATTGTAAAAAACTGGACATTTGAATATAATGAGGAAGTAATTCTGGAAAGGACTCTGTCCTCCATCCCCAAGGTTTGCTCTGTGTTGTTATTGGTGGGTTTTTTTTGTTGTTGTTTATCTGTTTGTTTTTTATTGTAGAGGTCCATATCTGTGCTGAGGATCAGCCTGAAATGTAAACTTATGGTCTTCTCATGTTGCTTCCAACTCTGCTATCAGTGCTAAATCTCTTATGTTGATTCACTTAAACATGCCACATTATTGCATGTTCTTATGATACTCATAGAGCTGCATGGAATTGCTTTATATATTTACTACTGTCATAGTTATAGGAGTGTTTGTATTATTTATACCCTGTAGTCATATATACTTATGCATATTTTTATGTATTCTTCACATATACCTGAATTTTGTATTTATAGAAACCATAGCTAATGCTAGAAGGTAAAAATAAATGTATGAACTTGCATTTTTTTCTTTGTGTAGGCAGTGTTCAGAATGTGACCAGGCAGGAAGCAGTGACATGGAAGCAGACATGGCCATGGAAACCTTACCAGATGGGACCAAACGATCAAGGAGGCAGATTAAGGAACCAGTGAAATTTGTTCCACAAGATATGCCTCCAGAACCCAAGAAGATTCCAATAAGAAATACGGTAACTTATTCCCTATGTATCACAATCATCACAAAATTCTGACCCCAAAATTTAAGAGGTGAAAAACACAGAGGGTAAACATATACTGAGGAACCAAAGAAAGAAACACATATATTGCTGTCAGATTATTCTTAAAGAATTTTTGTTTTACAATATTAAATATACTATATATACCTGAAAATTTATAGTTTATATATTCAACTTAAAGCGTAATAATAATCAACACACCGTGTCCACCAAAAATAGAACGTTACCAAAGCCTTTGAAGTCCCCTGTATATCTCTAAGTAGTATTATCCCCATCTGTCTGTCAAGAGATCATCTCCTTCCTAAACTTTACAATTCTCATTCTTTTTTTATAACTACACTTCAAATGTATGTATTCATACATAACATACAGTTTTGAACGTTTCCAGTTTTTTAAGAATAGAGTCAAACATTTTTGTTATTTCTTTGACCAACATTATATTGATTTGATTCATACTGATCTGTGTAGTTACAGTTCATGAACTAATTTTCACTGCTGTATAGTTTTTATTGGAAGAATAGATAGTCTTTTCTATAGACTGACAGTTTTGTCATTTCCACTTTTTTCATTTATAAATAACTTTGTTTTAAAAAATTTTTTTAATGTCTCCTGCAACTTGGTAACAAGAAGTTAGAGTAAATATCAAGGCATGGATTTGCTTAGTTATAGAGTATCTGCAGTTTTGCTAGATACTTCCAGTGTTTTCGAAACGAGTTTATACTCATACCAGCAATGAATAATGTTATTGTTGCTCACAAGCTTGTTTTGTCCAATGTATTAATGCTTTATTAATGTAATACATGTAAAACACTATATCATTTTGCATTTCCCTCAATACTACTGACTTTGAGCATCTATTTATATATTTTTGGTCAGTTGTATTTCCTCTTCTAGGAAATGTATGTGCAAGTCCTTGCAGTTTTTCCTCAGATTGTTAGCCTATTTCTCATTAAAGATTCTTTGTGGTCAGAGTTTCAAGAATTTCTTCCAGAAAGCATTTGTATTTGTTCTTACCAGGTGCCTGGGAGCTCTACCAACCTAACACCATTTTAAATAAAAGTTTGGTGTTTATCTTTTTCACTGCACAAGTATGAATTTCTACTCTACAGTCATGAGGGCTGGCTGGCAGTTATTAATTCTTAGGGTACATTTTTTTTTTACTTTCTTACCTTGAGCCAAGGGAGGCACTTGTAAAAAAATTTGTCTATCCCTGAGAAGGATGTGAAGATATTTTTGCGGTTAGCTGTCAACTTTTGTTTCATTATCTGTTTAGTTTTAAGGAGATTTTATTCTTTTCCTTAAAGAAACAGTTTCTCAAAAGTTTTACTTATAATTCCTACTAGTTAAAACATTTTTTAGGCTTCAAAAATATAGTTTGTTTACAAATAAACTAGAGAGAATTTAGGCTTCAAAAATATAGTTTGTTTATAAATAAACTAGAGAGAATTTTCCTTCTTTAAATAACTCTGCTTGGTTCTGTTTCAGAATATTTTCTGTAACTGTTTGATGACAATATCTGCAGCTATTCTGAAGATCTTAGGGAAGAGTTGTGCTTCATATGTCTATGCTTACAAAGATTATTCTCTTATAAAATGTTTTTTCTTGTTTCTTTATTGTTTAAAGAAATTCTTAGGAAAGTATTACCATCTTTAACTTTGTTATATAGATGGAAATTTTGTACATCTTAGTGATAGTTATATGCCTATAGTTTGGTATTACTTAAGATAAATGAAGATTCTATTTTTTATAATTTACTTGACTGCTTTTCTAATTTAGATTTATAAGGAAGCTTTTAAATTTTATAATTTAGTTCAAATCTATTCATCTTACTCTTTGTCTCTAGTTCTCTTGTATAAAAATTTTAGTCTTCTTGTTGATATTTGTGGGCAAAACACAAGAAAGGATTCCATGAGCAGTAATCTTAGGAAATGTAATATGGTTGTTTTCTCTTTTAGGGTATTCAAATGCATATTGAAGCTCTGAGAAGTACTTATGTTGAGAAAAGTTATTTTTTCCTAACTTATTTTACCAAAGAGCACTTTTTTCAGGACTTTTTTTTATTGTAGCATAGTGTACTGTGATGCCAGCTTTGGAAATGTTCTACAGGCCATGCATTAATTTGCTTCAGGATCACCTGAGGTGTTTGTTGAGCTGTAGAGGGTTGACCCATCTTAGAGCTAATCAATTAGAATTACAGGTTTGGCTAATCAGACTTTAGGGATATTCTTATGCAGACTAAAATTTGAAAGTATCTAGTTAACATTTGTGAGTATCACTCTTACTTTTTTCCTTTCATCTTCCTTTCCTTCCCTCCATCAATCCATACAGCAATTCAGAAAACCTTTGATGAGCATGTTCAGTTGGTCACGTACCTGATTGAGGAATGTGAAATGAGAGATGCAGAACAGAGTGCTCAATCATCTTGAACTTGATCTTACTACTTAGGCTGAGTTCCTATTTTTATCTTAACTTTTTATCTTATTTCTATTTCAGAGTTGTATTAACATTTTAAGTTATTAGGTAGAAAAGTTAAAAATGAGGCACTCTAGTTTCTTAGCACACTATTAATTATGGGAATCTAGGTATACAACTGCCAACTAATTTATATAACCAAGTAACTTTTACAATAAATAACTGATTTATCTCTCCTTTCATTTAATTTTTTAATTGTTCCCAGTATCATCCTATATATGCTTTTAATTTTAGTATGTATATTAATTACATTTAGGATATTCCATCCTTAAATTCCTTATTTTTGTTTTTTGTTTATTTTTATTTTTCCTGCCATTATTGATGAAAGTGGAGTTCACAGTAGTCACGTTAATCTATCAAAATTTGGGGGAAATTTTACCTTTGTGACATGAATACCTTTGGGATTCATGACATACCCTAAGCTTCAATTTTTCATCTAAAAATAAATCAATAAAACCATTAAAATGATCATTTATTCCATAACTTTCCATTTTGGTTAAATTTGTTATGTTCCCTTGAGCTATAGTCATAGCACACTTTTTAGAAAAGTAGTTTGGGGTTATTTTGTGCTAGTAAAAATTATTTTTCTCCTGTTTCAATAATCCATTATCTGTGATATATGAATTGGTATTCTACTAGAATAATTTTATTTTTAAAAATTCATACTTTTCAATATAACTAAGCATCAGCACTATGAATATGTGAGTAAATCTTGATATATAGCTACTATTAATTTTATTTACTGTTTATCCATATTGCCAATAAATTCAACTATTTAGTAAAGTATATTTCTTCCTATCACTTGACCATTGGATATTTTATTTCATTACATTTTTCAAAGGTTGGTAAATCAGAAGAAGATGCAGGGAATTAGTTTACCTTTACATAAAATGGTTTAATAGTAATACTTAACATTTGTCAGGGACTCATCATATGCCACACACTGTACTAATACTCTACCTTACTCCCCCTTTTTTAACTATTATAACTCACTCCTATTTTACTCAGAGTGAAACTCAGGCACACAAAGCTTGAGTAATTTAGCTGTGATCGTGCAGATAGTAATCAGAATTGATCCAGGATAGCCCTAATTAAGAACTCATGTCTTTTCTGAAATCTGTAGAGAGCATTTAGTTGAGGTGTAAAATGAATTTCTGTAAAACATTTGGTTATTAGGTAGTATAGTTGGGAATGTGGTGCTATAATTTGATACCGGAATGTTCATGTGTCTTTCCGGAGCATAGCGCTATCTATGGGAAGCCAGGCATGTTATCTACTTACTAATGTGCATAACTGAGTTCATTCATATTAAAAATTAGATTCAGCACTCCTTTTCTCTGTTTTCAATTAAGTGTGAAAAGTTTTCCTGTTCAAGCTTGCACAAGAGCATTGGCTTCACACCTGTCAGTCACTGTTCAGTAGTGTATAAGTTAATAAAATGTTTGAAGATTATTTTACCCAGAAGAAATTGAAATTTAAGAAAACAAAGCAGGAGCAGCAGATCAGTAAGCACACTGACATCAGGTGTATATATGAGCCACCAGTATATGTTTGTTTTGTTGTCCTCTATTTTGGTTTGCTTATTTCCCTCCACACTGTGAATACTCTGAAACCTGCTGTGGGGGAGCACCACCTAATAACCACATGTATGCTGTTCTACTGGGAGTGAAGATGGAGAAGTACACAGTGGTTTTCTTTCTTAACCAGTCACTGCAGATCTACCTAAAACATTTGGCTTATTGCGTCTCTATTATGACTAAGAATGGATATCTTTTTGATTTGTTCACTTGGTTTGATCAGTGTTAAGAGAGAGAGGCATAGACTCACTCTTTGTACTTCAATGCCTGATTTGTGCCAAACAAGACTTAATAAGTAAGTTAGAAGAATGGCATCTATTTTTTCCTGCAGACAGGCAAGTTCCATTTATCATGGCCAGAGAGCGCAACGGGGAATAGAACACTTTGGCAAGTCTTACTATATTTTTATTATATCAATACTGAGGAAAGTCATTTTTCATTACATTCTACTCTTGTTTCCTTAATAAGTAAATACAGTTAGATGATTTTCAAAGTAAGTAGTCCCAGTATTACTTATTTTCCTAGATTTTTTTCCTACCCAAAGGTGATAAAAAGATCAGTCAATAAACTTACTTGAAAAACATTGTAGCACTAAAGATTTAGTGTTAAAATAATGAGTTAAAAGAGTTATCTTCATTCTTACAGTTAGGAATAACTGTAAGAATGAAAACACTAAACTTTCAGAAAATACCCTTCCTTTACAAACATGGAGATTCTGATTCATATTTTAATGGTATCTCATATTATATTGTTAGGTTACCATCAAACATTTTTAAAAATTTATCCCAAATATTAGAATTATTTTTGAATTTTAACTATGAAAGTAATGTGTGAATTTTTTTTGTTGTAGGAAATTTTAAAATATGTTTCTTTTGACTTCCTTCCTACCTTCCCATTCCCAACCCAATTCATTTGCCATGAATCTACCTTTATTACAAGCGTACATATTCTGAACTGATTATCTGATATTTTTTCCTGGTGTGCTGTCAAAAAAATATTTAAATGATCAATAAGTCATATGAAAAAGTAATGTGGGGACAGTTCAAGAAACTAGAAACATTTGACTAAGTAAAAGAGAAAGGTTCTGGTTTTAGATAATTCTTCACTTAGTATTTCCTATTTGAGAGATAAGACTTTGTAACTTCTTAGATTGGCTCTTTAATATCCCATCTCCAGTATTGCAGCATCTTAGTAACCATTATTCATTTTAATACTAGGTACAAATGTAAGGACTAAGTCTAAAGAAGAAAAACGATTGAAAAACTCATTTTTATTTAACCTTTATCTGTTTTTACTATTTTATATTAATTCAATTGTCATAACTATCCCCAGTAGTTACCAATGCCATTGCCATTTTACAAGTGAAAAACTGAGGCAAAGAGTTTGAATAACTTGCCTAAGGACATACAGTTTCTAACTGGTAGGGCCAAGAATCAAACTTAGCTAGCTTTTGAGCCCATACTTTTTTTTTTTAGACATTTTTCATTTTAATAACATAATTTTTGTCTGATCTCAAGATAATACATATTTATAGTATGGAAATTGGAAATTACATGAAAGCACACAAAACACACACACAAAAATAAAACCTAAAACACGTAACCCCCGCAAGTGGTTAGCTGAAGATAACCACTATTACCATTCTGACACATTTCTACCCATTTTCTACCTTAGAAATAAGCATATATACCTGTTGTTCATTTTACAAAAATGGGATGTATACTGAACACATTATTATTATTTTTTGGTATCATTAATATACAATTACATGAGCAACATTGTGGTTACTAAATTCCCTCCACTATCAAGTCCCCAACACATACCCCATTACAGTCACTGTCTATCAGCGTAGTAAGATACTATAGAGTCACTACTTGTCTCCTCTGTGCTCCACTGCCTTCCCCATTCCTGCCCCCAACATTATGTGGGCTAATCGTAATGCCCCTTATTCCCCTTATCCCCCTCCCTTCCGACCCACAGCCCCTCCAGTCCCTTTCCCTTTGTCAGCTGTTAGTCCATTCTTGGGTTCTGTGAGTCTGCTACTGTTTTGTTCCTTCAGTTTTTACTTTGTTCTTATGCTCCAGAGATGAGGAAAATCATTTGGTACTTGTCTTTCTCTGCCTGGCTTATTTCACTGAGCATAATATCCTCCAGCTCCATCCATGTTGTTGCGAATGGTAGGATTTGTTTTCTTTCTTTTTTTTTTTCAATATAATTTATTTTATTATCATTAATTTACAATTACATGTGCAATATTACGATTATTAAACTACCCCTTCATCAGGTCCCCCCCACCAACCCCATTACAGTCACTGTCCATCAGCGTAGTGAGACGCTATAGAATCACTACTTGTCTTCTCTGAGTTGTACTGCCCTCCCCGTGCCCCCCCAACATTACATCTGCTAATAGTAATGCCCCTTTTTCCCTCTTATCCCCTCCCTTCCCGCCCATTTTCCCCAGTCCCTTTCCCTTTGGTAACTATTAGTCCGTTCTTGGGTTCTGTGAGTCTGCTGCTGTTTTGTTCCTTCAGTATTTTTTCTTTGTTCTTATAATCCACATATTCTTTTTTTTTTTTAATAAGGTTATTTTGATATCATTAATCTACAATTAAATGAGTAATATTATGCTGATTACACTACCCCTTCATCAGGTCCCCCCCCAACCCCATTACAGTCATTGTCCATTAAAGTAGTGAGATGCCATAGAGTCACTACTTGTCCTGAGTTGTACAGGCCTCCCTATGCGCCCCCCCCACATTACATCTGCTAATCGTAATGTTCCTTCTTCCCCCTTGCCCCTCCCTTCCCACCCATCCTCCCCAGTCCCTTTCCCTTTGGTAACTATTAGTCCGTTCTTGGGTTCTGTGAGTCTCCTGCTGTTTTGTTCCTTCAGTTTTTTTTTTTTCCTTAGTTCTTATACTCCACATATGAGTGAAATCATTTGGCACTTGTCTTTTTCAGCTTGGCTTATTTAACTGAGCATAATACCCTCTAGCTCCATCCATGTTGTTGCAAATGGTAGGATTTGTTTTCTTCTTATGGCTGAATAATATTCCATTGGGTATATGTACCACCTCTTCTTATCCATTCATCTACTGATGGACACTTAGGTTGCTTCCATTTCTTGGCTATTGTAAATAGTGCTGCGATAAACATAGGGGTGCATCTGTCTTTTTCAAACTGGGCTGCTGCATTCTTAGGGTAAATTCCTAGGAGTGGAATTCCTGGGTCAAATGGTATTTCTATTTTGAGTTTTTTGAGGAACCTCCATACTGCTTTCCACAATGGTTGAACTAATTTGCAGTCCCACCAGCAGTGTAGGAGGGTTCCCTTTTCTCCACATCCTCGCCAACATTTGTTGTTGTTTGTGTTTTGGATGTTGGCCATCCTCACTGGTGTGAGGTGATATCTCATTGTGGTTTTAATCTCCATTTCTCTGATGATTAGTGATGTGGAGCATCTTTTCATGTGCCTGTTGGCCATCTGAATTTCTTCTTTAGAGAACTGTCTATTCATGTCCTCTGCCCATTTCTTAATTGGATTATTTGCTTTTTGTTTGTTGACGTGCGTGAGTTCTTTATATATTTTCGATGTCAACCCCTTATCGGATACGTCATTTATGAATATATTCTCCCATACTGTAGGAAGTCTTTTTGTTCTACTGATGGTGTCCTTTCCTGTACAGAAGATTTTCAGCTTCATATAGTCCCACTTGTTCATTTTTGCTTTTGTTTCCCTTGCTTGGGGAGATATGTTCATGAAGAAGTTGCTCATGTTTATGTCCAAGAGCTTTTTGCCTATATTTTTTTCTAAGAGTTTTATAGTTTCATGACTTACATTCAGGTCTTTGATCCACCTTGAGTTTACCTTTGTGTAAGGGGTTAGACAGTAGTCCAATTTCATTCTCTTACATGTAGCTGTCCAGTTTTTCCAACACCAGATGCTGAAGAGGCCGTCATCTCCCCAATGTATATCCAAGGCTCCCTTATCAAATATTAATTGACTGTGTGTGTTTGGGTTGATCTTTGGATTTTCTATTCTGTTCCACTGATCTGTGGGTCTGTTTTTGTGCCAATACCAAATTGTCTTGATTACTGTGGCTTTGTAGTAGAGCTTGAATTCAGGGAGTGTAATTCCCCGTTTTATTCTTCCTTCTCAGGATTGCTTTGACTATTCGGGTTTTCTGTGGTTCCATATGAATTTTAGAATTATTTGTTCCAGTTCATTGAAGAAAGCTGTTGGTAGTTTGATAGGGATTGCATTGAATCTGTAGATTGCTTTAGGTAGTATAGCCATTTTGATAATATTTATTCTTCCTAGCCAAGAGCATGGGATGCATTTCCATTTGTTAGTGTCCTCTTTAATTTCTCTTAGGAGTGTCTTGTAGTTTTCAGAGTACAGGTCTTTCACTTCCTTCGTTAGGTTTATTCCTAGGTATTTTATTCTTTTTGATGCAATTGTGAATGGAATTGTTTTTCTGATTTCTCTTTCTGTTAGTTCATCATTAGTGTATAGGAAAGCAACAGATTTCTGTGTGTTAATTTTGTATCCTGCAACTTTGCTGAATTCAGATATTAGTTCTAGTAGTTTTGGAGTGGAGTCTTTAGGGTTTTTTATGTACAGTATCATGTCATCTGCAAATAGTGACAATTTGACTTCTTCTTTACCAATCTGGATGCCTTGTATGTCTTTGTTTTGTCTGATTGCTGTGGCTAGGACCTCCAGTACTATGTTGAATAACAGTGGAGAGAGTGGGCATCCCTGTCTTGTTCCCGATCTTAGATGAAAAGCTTTCAGCGTCTCGCCATTAAGTATGATGTTAGCTGTGGGTTTGTCATATATAGCCTTTATGATGTTGCGGTACTTGCCCTCTATACCCATTTTGTTGAGAGTTTTAATCAGGAATGGATGCTGAATTTTGTCAAATGCTTTTTCAGCATCTATGGAGATGATCATGTGGTTTTGTTCTTCTTTTTGTTGATGTGGTGGATGATGTTGATGGATTTTCGAATGTTGTCCCATCCTTGCATCCCTGGGATGAATCCCACTTGATCATGGTGTATGATCCTCTTGATGTATTTTTGAATTCGGTTTGCTAATATTTTGTTCAGTATTTTTGCATCCACGTTCATCAGGGATATTGGTCTATAGTTTTCTTTTTTGGTGGGGTCTTTGCCTGGTTTTGGTATTAGAATGATGCTTGCTTCATAGAATGAGTTTGGAAGTATTCCCTCCTCTTCTATTTTTTTGGAAAACTTTAAGGAGAATGGGTGTTATTTCTTCTCTATATGTCTGGTAGAACTCAGAGGTGAATCCATCTGTTCCGGGGGTTTTGTTCTTGGGTAGTTTTTTGATTACCGCTTCAATGTCGTTGCTGGCGATTGTTCTGTTTCGTTTTTCTGTTTCTTGCTTGGTCAGTCTTGGAAGGTTGTATTTTTCTAAAAAGTTGTCCATTTCTTCTAGGTTTTCCAGCTTGTTAGCATATAGATTCTCATAATATTCTCTTATAATTCTTTGTATTTCTGTGGGATCCCTCGTGATTTTTCCTTTCTCATTTCTGATTCTGTTTATGTGTGTAGATTCTCTTTTTCTCTTAATGAGTCTGGCTAGGGGTTTATCTATTTTGTTTATTTTTTCAAAGAACTAGCTCTTGGTTTCATTGATTTTTTTTTTATTGTTTTGTTCTTCTCAATTTTATTTATTTCTTCTCTGATCTTTATTATGTCCCTCCTTTTGGTGACTTTGGGCCTCATTTGTTCTTCTTTATTTAATTTCAGTAATTGTGTCTTTAGACTATTCATTTGGGAATGTTCTTCTTTCTTTAAATAAGCCTGGATTGCAATATACTTTCCTCTTAGAACTGCCTTTGCTGCGTCCCACAGAAGCTGTGGCTTTGTGTTGTTGTTGTCATTTGTCTCCATATACTCTGATTTCTGTTTTCATTTGGTCATTGATCCATTGATTAATTAGGAGAATGTTGTTAAGTCTCCATGTATTTGTGAGCTTTTTGTTTTCTCTCTAAAGTTTAATTCTAGTTTAATACCTTTATGATCCGAGAAGTTGGTTGGTAGAATTTCAATATTTTTGATTTTACGGAGGTTCTTTTTGTGGCCTAGTATGTGGTCTATTCTGGAAAATGTTCCATGTGCACTTGAGAAGAATGTGTATCCTGTTGCTTTTGGGTGTAGAGCTCTGTAGATGTCTGTTAGGTCTATCTGTTCTAGTGTGTTGTTCAGTGCCTCTGTGTCTTTACTTATTTTCTGTCTGGTTGATCTGTCCCTTGGAGTGAGTGGTGTGTTGAAGTCACCTAAGATGAATGCATTGCTGTCTATTTCCTCCTTTAATTCTGTTAGTATTTGTTTCACAAATGCCGGCTCCCCTGTGTTGGGTGCATGTATATTTAAAATGGTTATATCTTCTTGTTGGACTGACCCCTTTATCATTATGTAATGTCCTTCTTTATCTCTTGCTACTTTCTTCGTTTTGAAGTCTACTTTGTCTGATACAAGTACTGCAACATCTGCTTTTTTCTCGTTGTTATTTGCATGAAATATCTTTTTCCATCCCTTCACTTTTAATCTGGGGATATCTTTGCGTTTGAGGTGAGTTTCTTGTAGGCAGCATATAGATGGGTCTTGCTTTTTTATCCATTCTGTTACTCTGTGTCTTTTGATTGGTGCATTCAGTCCATTTACGTTTAGGGTGATTATTGAAAGATATGTACTTATTGCCATTGCTGGCTTTAGATTCGTGGTTACCAAAGGTTCAAGGGTTGCTTCTTTACTATCTAACAATCTAACTTAACTTTCTTGCTAAGTTATTGTAGACACAGTCTGATGTTTATTTCTCTCCCTTCTTATTCTTTCTCCTCCATTCTTTATATACTAGGTGTTTTATTCTTTGCCTTTAGTTAGTTTTGGATGGTCTGCTTTCTTTGCTATGATTTTATTCTCTCTGGTGACAGCTTTTTAGCCTTCGGAGTGCTTCTCTCTAGAGCAGTTCCTTTAAGATGTCCTGTAGAGGTGGTTTATGGGAGGCAAATTCTCTCAGCTTTTGCTTGTCTGGAAATTGAATAATCCCTCCATCATATTTAAATGATAATCGTGCTGGATACAGTATTCTTGGTTTGAGGCCCTTCTGTTTCATTGCGTTAAATATATCATGCCATTCTCTTCTGGCCTGTAAGGTTTCTGTTGAGAAGTCTGATGTTAGTCTGATGGGTTTTCCTTTGAAGGTGGTCTTTTTTCGTTCTCTAGCTGCCTTTAATACTCTGTCCTTATCTTTGATCTTTGCCATTTTAATTATTTTAATTATTATGTGTCTTGGTGTTGTCTTCCTGGGGTCCCTTGTGTTAGGAGATCTGTGGGCTTCCATGGACTGCGAGACTATTTCCTTCCCCAGCATGGGGAACTTTTCAGCAATTATTTCTTCAAAGACACTTTCTATCCCTTTTTCTCTCTCTTCTTTCTCTGGTACTCCTATAATGCGAATATTGTTCCTTTTGTATTGGTCACACAGTTCTCTTAATATTCTTTTATTCCTACAGATCCTTTTATCTGTCTCTGCCTCAGCTGCTCTATGTTCTTCTACTCTGATTTCTATTGCATTAACAGTGTCTTGCATCTCGTCTAGTCTGCTGCTGAGCCCGTCGATGGCTTGTCTCATTTCTGCATTATCTTTCGTGACTTCCCTCACTTCCTCCCTTAGCTCTTGCATATTTCTCTGTAGATCCATCAGCATGGTTATGACTTTTATTCTGAATTCTTTTTCAGGAAGATGCTGCATTTCCATCCCTTCAGATTCCTTCTCAGAGGGGCTCTGAATCTTGATTTTTGTCTGTATCATATTCTTCTGTCTTGTCATGTTGACAGGAGTGGTCGCTGGTAGGTGCCACGTATGTCAGCTTGGCTCTTTAAGGTTTAAAAAGAAAAGAGAAAAAAAAATGAAAAAAAAAGCACCACCAGAAAAAAACAAGCAGACCAAAAAAAAAAAGACGGAAGAGAAAGAAAAGAGAGAAAGAAGAAAGAAAGAAATGAAAGAAAAGGAAGGTGAAAAAAGGAAAGAAAAGGGCAAGAAATAAAACAGACGAGCAAAAAAAAAAAAGCCCACCTGGAGTGGATTCTCTACGCGTGCTGTAGGTGTCGCTGTTGCTCCACTAATTCGCAGCCGCAGCCGTGCCGCTTTTTTTTGTAGGTAGGAATGAATGGGACGCTATTGTTTTCTGTATAAAGTTCTTGCGTGGTTGCTCCCTTCTCTCTGTCACTAGCAAAGGGGACCAAAGTTCCCCAGGACTTCCAGCCTGCAGTGCTGAGCCCGCTGGGGCGATGGTGTTCCCTCGCTGGACCCCCGCCTCTCCAAGCCTGCTACAAATGGCGTGTGCTTTTCTCTTGTCCCTGGGCGCTGGCTGCACGGTCCCAGCGCCTTCCCGGCTCAAAACCTGCACCTTCTGCCTCTCCAATGTCTGATGCACCACGCGATGTGTGTCAGCACTCCCGGCGCAGACCACCGGGGCTGGTTATTTCGCGGACCTGCTCTTCTGCTCCCTCCCCGCTCCAAATCCTCTCCTCCCGCCGGCGCGCTGGGCTGGGTGACTGTTCGGGTGCCGTTGGGTCGCAGCTCTGTATCTTACCCGCCTCGCGGGGTGCTGAGTCCTCCCAGGTGTGGCTGCACGCTGTGCACTTTCCTGTGTGCTCCGATTTCTCTTTTAGGAATAGTTGTATTTGCTGTGTTTTCATAGATTTATATAGTTTTGGGAGGAGATTTCTGCCGCCCTGCTCACACCGCCATCTTCCCGGAAGTCGGCTCCTGCATTCTTAGGGTAAATTCCTGGAGTGGAATTCCTGGGTCAAATGATATTTCCATTTTTAGTTTTATGCGGAACCTCCATACTGCTTTCCACAGTGGTTGAACTAATTTACATTCCCACCAGCAGTGCAGGAGGGTTCCCCTTTCCCCGCATATTTGCCAGCATTTGTTCCTTTTCTTATCTGTGTTGGCCATCCTAACTGGTATGAGATGATATCTAATTGTGGTTTATTTTGCATTTCCCTGATAATTAGTGATGTGGAGCATCTTCTCATGTGCCTACTGGCCATCTGAATTTATTCTTTGAAGAAGTGCCTGTTCATATCCTCCACTCATTTTTTAATAGAGTTATTTGCTTTTTGGGTGTTGAGGCATGTGAGTTATTTATATATTTGAATGTTAACCCCTTGTTGGATATGTCATTTACAAATATATTGTTCCATACTATAGGATGCCTTTTTGTTCTACTGATGTGTCTTTTGCTGTACAGAAACTTTTTAGCATGATGTAGTCCCATTTGTTCTTTTTTTATTTTGATTCCCTTGCCCAAGGAGATGCATTCAGGAAATTTGCTCATGTTTATATTCAAGAGATTTTTGCCTATGTTTTCTTCTAAGAGTTTTATGGTTTCATGACTTACATTCAGGTCTTTGATCCATTTTGAGTTTACTTTTTTGTATGGGGTTAGACAATAATCCAGTTTCATTCTCTTACATATAGCTGTCCAGTTTTGCGAACACCAGCTCTTGAAGTGGCTGTCATTTCCCCATTGTATATCCATGGCTCCTTTATCGTATATTAATTGACCATATATGCTTGGGTTTATATCTGATCTCTCTAGTCTGTTCCATTGGTCTGTGGGTCTGTTCTTGTGCCAGTACCAAATTGTCTTGATTACTGTGGCTTTGTTGTAGAGCTTAATGTCGGGGAGTGTAATTCCCCCCCGCTTTATTCTTCCTTCTCAGGATTGCTTTGGCTGTTTGGGGTCTTTTGTGGTTCCATATGAATTTTAGAACTATTTTCTCTAGTTCATTGAAGAATGCTATTGGGATTTGATAGGAATTGCATTGAATCTGTAGATTGCTTTTGGCAGGATGACCATTTGACAACATTAATGCTTCCTATCCATGAGCATGGGATGTGTTTCCATTTATTGGTGTCTTCTTTAATTTCTTTCATGAGTGTCTTGTAGTTTTCAGAGTATATGTCTTTTCCTTCCTTGGTTAGGTTTATTCCTAGGTATTTTATTCTTTTTGATGCAATCGTGAATGTAATTGTTTTCTTGATTTCACTTTCTGCTAGTTCATCGTTAGTGTATAGGAATGCAACTAATTCCTGTGTATTAATTTTGTATCCTGCAACCAGTTGAATTCAGATAATAGATCTAGTAGTTTTGGAGTGGATTCTTTAGGGTTTTTTATGTACAATATCATGTCATCTGCAAACAGAGACAGTTTAACTTCTTCCTTGCCAATCTAGATGCCTTTTATTTCTTTGTGTTTTCTGATCACCGTGGCTAGGACCTCCAGAACTATGTTGAATAGAAGTGGGGAGAGTGGGCAACCTTGTCTTCCTCCTGATCTTAAAGGAAAAGCTTTCAGCTTCTCACTCTTAAGTATAATGTTGGCTGTGGGTTTGTCATATATGGCCTTTATTATGTTGAGGTACTTGCCCTCTATACCCATTTTGTTGACAGTTTTTATCACGAATGGATGTTGAATTTTGTCGAATGCTTTTTCAGCATCTAAGGAGATGATCATGTGGTTTTTGTCCTTTTTATTGATGTGGTGAATGATGCTGATGGATTTTCAAATCTATACCCTACTCCCATTGCTGGAATAAATCCTACTTGATCATGAAGGATGATCTTTTTGATGTATTTTTGAATTCAGTTTGCTAATATTTTGTTGAGTATCTTTGCATCTGTGTTCATCAGGGATATTGGTATGTAAATTTCTTTTTTTGTGGTGTCTTTGACTGGTTTTGGTATTAGAATGATGCTTTCCTCACATAATGAGTTTGGGAGTATTCCCTTCTCTTCTATTTTTGGAAAACTTTAAGGAGGATGGGTACTAGGTCTTCACTAAATGTTTGAGAAAATTCAGTAGTGAAACCATCTGTCCAGGTGTTTTGTTCTTAGGTAGTTTTTTGATTACTTATTCAATTTCATTGCTGGTAATTGGTCTGTTCAGATTATCTGTTTTTTCCTGAGTCAGTCTTGGAAGGTTGTATTTTTCTAGAAAGTTGTCCTTTTCTTCTGGGTTATCCTGTTTGTTACCATATAATTTTTCATAGTATTCTCCTATAACTCTTTGTATTTCTGTGGTGTCCGTAGTGATTTTTCCTTTCTCATTTCTGATTCTGTTTATGTGTGTAAACTCTCTTTTTTTCTTGATAATTCTGGCTAGCGGTTTGTCTATTTTGTTTTTTTTTTTTCTCAAAGAACCAGCGCCTGCTTACATTGATTCTTTCTATTGTTTTATTCTTCTTTATTTTATTTATTTCTGCTCTGATCTTTATTATGTCCCTCCTTTTACTGACTTTGGGCCTCATTTGTTCTTCTTTTTCTAGTTCTGTTATTAGTTTAGACTGTTCATTTGTGATCGTTCTTCTTTCCTGAGGTAGGCTTGTATTGCAATATACTTCCCTCTTAGCACCGCCTTCACTGCGTCCCACAGATTTTGCGTTGTTGAAATATTTTTGTCATTTGTCTCCATATATTGCTTGATCTCTGTTTTATTTGGTCATTGATCCATTGGTTATTTAGGAGCGTGTTATTAAGCCTCTGTGTTTGTGGCCTTTTTCATTTTGTGTAATTTATTTCTAGTTTCATACTTTTGTGGTCTGAGAAGCTGGTTGGTACAATTTTAATGTTTTTGAATTTACTGAGGTTCTTTTTGTGGCCAAGAATATGATCTATTCTTGAAAATGTTGCACTTGAGAAAAATGTGTATCCTGTTGCTTTTGGATGGAGTGTTCTGTAGATGTCCATTAGGTCCATCTGTTCTAATACGTTGTCTGATGCCTTTGTCTCCTTATTTATTTTCTGTCTGGTTGATCTGTCCTTTGGAGTGTGTAGTATGTTGAAGTCTCCCAAAATAAATGCATTGCATTCTATTTCCCCTTTTAATTCTATTAGTTTTTGTTTCACATATGTTGGTGATCTTGTGTTGGGTGCATAGATATTTATAATAGTTATATCCTCTTTTGGACTTACCCGTTTATCATTATTTAATGTCCTTTTTTGTCTCTCGTGACTTTCTTTGTTTTGAAGTCTATTTTTTCTGATACAAGTACTACAACTACTGCTTTTTTCTCCCTATTCGTTGCATGAAATTTTTTTTCCATCCCTTTTGCTTCCAGTCTTTGTGTGTCTTTGGGTTTGAAATGAGTCTCTTCTAGGCAGCATATAGACGGGTGTTTTTTTTTTATGCAGTGTCTTTTGATTGGTGCATGCAGACCATTTACATTTAGGGTGATTATTGATAGGTATGTACTTATTGCCATTGCAGGCTTTAGATTCGTGTTTACGAAGGGTTCAAGGATAATTCCCTTAGTATCTAACAGTCCAATTTAACTCACTTAGTATGCTATTACAAATTCAACCTAAAGGTGTTTTTTTTTTCCTCCTTTTTCTTCCTTCTCCATTCTTTATATATTAGTTATCGTATTCTGTACTCTTTGTCTATCCCTTGATTGACTTTGGGGTTAGTTGATTTGATTTTGCATCTGCTTAGTAAGTAATTATTCTACTTTTCTGTGGTTTTATTTCCCCTGGTGACAGCTATTTAGCCTTGGGAATACTTCCATCTATAGCAGTCCCTCCAAAATGCACTGTAGAGGTGGTTTGTGGGACTTAAATTCTATCAGCTTTTGCTTATCAGAAAATTGTTTAATCCCTCCTTCAAATTTAAATGATAACCTTGCCAGGCAGAGTATTCTTGGTTCGAGGCCCTTTTGTTTCATTGCATTAAATATATCATGCCACTCGCTTGTGGCCTGTAAGGTTTCTGTTGAGAAATCTGATGATAGCCTGATGGGTTTTCCTTTGTATGTGATCTTTTATCTCTCTCTAGATTCCTTTAAAGGTGTGTGTCTTCATCCTTGATCTTTGCCATTTTAACTATTACATTTGTTGGTGTTGTCTTCCATGAGTCCCTTGTGTTTGGAGATCTGTGCACTTCCATGAGCTTAGGTATTATCTCCTTCCCCAGATTTGGGAAGTTTTCAGCAATTACCTCCTCAATGACGCTTTCTATCCCTTTTCCTCTCTTTTCTTCTGGTACTCCCATAATGTGAATATTGTTCCATTTGATAGGTCACACAGTTCTCTCTGTATTCTCTCATTCTTAGAGATCGTTTTTTCTCTCTGTGCCTCAGCTTCTTTGTATTCCTCTTCTCTAATTTCTATTCCATTTATTATCTCTTCTACTACATCTAATCTGCTTTTAAATCCCTCCATTGTATGTTTCATTTCAGGTATGGAATTTCTTAATGATTGAATCTCCATCCTAAATTTGTCTCTGAGTTCTTGAATATTTTTCTGTACCTCCTTGAGCATTTTTATGATTTTTATTTTGAACTCTCTTTAAGAAGATTGGTGAGTTCAGTTTCATTTGGCCCTTTTCTGGGGTTTGTGAGATTTTTGTCTGAACCAGGTTCCTTTGACATTTCATATTTGTATGTGGTGCCCTCTAGTGCCCAGAAGCTCTAGTCTCTGGAACTGCTCAGCCCCTGGACTGAGGTCCGGGGTCCCAGGGGAGAAGCACTGTTGCCTGTAGGGAGGAAGGAGCTGTTTCCTATTTCCCAGTTGCAGTGTCTGTCTCCACTGTCAGAACCAGTGGGCCGAGCACAGAGAGATGTAAGCCTCTGTGTTTTGCGTCTTTAGTTGCCATAGGCGGGTCCTCCCTCTGGCTGGCCTGGCACCAGGGCAGGGACTGCTGGTTTGCAAGGCCATTGCTAACAGGCCAGGAGGAAGGCGCAGCAGGCTGCGTATCACAGTGGGGGCCCTCAGAGTTGAGTAGCGAACTAGGGGGATGGAGCACCTGAAAGTCCTGAAAGTTCCCAACCTGCTGGGCAGAATGTGCCCAGACAACCTTGTCCATCTATCCCTTCTCCCACACAGCAAGCTCCGTGCAAACCCTGCCCCTTGGGCAGCCCTCTCACTGCTGGGAAGTCTCTCAGTCTGCCTGCCTTTCCTTTGTACCAGAGTGGCCTGATGGGGATCCCTGTCCACCACAAATGGCTAGAATCTCAGTCTCTCAAGTATTCCACCTGTCTTAGCTTTCCAACTCCACTAATCTCCAGAACACCATGCAATGTAGGTGTTTGCTCCCAAAGCAGATCTCCAGGGCTGGGGGTTCAGCAGTCCTAGGCTTCCACCCTGTCCCTGCTCCATTTCTCTTCCTCCCTCCGGTGAGCTGGGGTGAGAGAAGGGCTTGGGTCCTGGCGGATCAAGGCTTTGGTACATTACCCTGTTTCGTGAGGGCTCTTCTTTTCTCCAGGTGTATGCAATCTAGTACAGCCTTCCTTCCTGTTGCTCTTTTAGGATTAGTTGTATTAAGTATATTTTCATATTATATGTGGTTTTGGGATGAGTTCTCTGTCTCACCTCTCACGCTACCATCTTCAATCCTCTTAAACCCATACTTTTTAAGTGCTTTCTTCTGCCTTTCTTGAAAAGATTACTAGCAATAGTTCCTGGCACTTCTTCTGGGGCCAGAATCACAGGATCCTCATGCTTTCAATATTTTGGTGACTGAGAATTTGGTCAGGAAGTTACTGACCAATTTAGATGTTACTCTGTGGAGAATTAGTGGCTTGCTTTACCACTGCTGGCATATCTGTAGGTGTGGATGTAAAGAAAGCTGTTACCATACGTCAGAGGAGCACTGCTGAACATCAGAGAAATTGTCAATGAAATAATCTATCCAGAAGCACTGAGCAAGTGGTGAGAGCTGACATTAGGTCAGAGAACTTGACAGTGAAGACCTCAGCCTGAAGAGGACTGTTGAGTGGGTGAGAAAATGAGTTCCTGGGGAAGCTTGCAAAGCCTGTCAAGACTGTAATGGAAAGGTCTACAAGACTGCAGCATCTGAAAAAGCCAAGCATCTGACTCCCATGACCTCCTTTGGAAAATGGCCTTTTCTTGTCTGTTTCAAATCTGAGGTTACTAATGTGGAACCATAAAGGGAGAGGGGCTATGGAAAGTGGATTTCCAGGCTTGGACAATAAGATGGTGATGATGATGGTGGAAGTGTGTACCAGATTGACCACAGACAACCTAGCAGAGTAACCAACTGCCGTTTTAAAGAGTACCTGATATAGTGCTTACTTAGCATTTGGTAGGTGCCCTAGAAAGTAACACATGCAGACTTTTTTCCCCCTGCCCCTTTCTCTTTCCATTTTGAGGACTGTGGTACTGTCTTTTTTATCCATATTCTCCCAGCTGTGAGAGGCAAGGTGTGCAGTTAAGTTTTTGATAAAATGGTTAAATGAATCACTGACAGCATAAATACAGTGACTTGAAGAGTTGCAAAATACCAAGAAAATAAACTCAGTGTAAGCCAAGAAGGTGAACCTGGGCATTTTTACATGCTCATCATTATTTAAAATAGAGGGTTATTTCCTTTGATAGCTCATTGAATATCCAACTGAGCCTTTCCAGAGTTTGCCATTCATGTATGAGTTAGTCACAGATTTTTCTTTTTTCTTTTTACTTTTTTTAATTAAGAGGAAGTAACATGAGTTAAGTAGTCTTAAAAAAATAAAGGTTCTTGTGATAGATAATGTCTGCCTTTTGTTAACCCAGTGACCTCTTCCTTGTTTTATAGAAGCCAGACAAATGAATATAGGGCTCTTCTCATTAGAGACTTCAGGAAAGAGAGCCTCTTTATTTACATTACATTAAATAATTCTTTCCTTCAGAATTCCTACAGTTTATACCATCCATTGCCAGTGTCTATTTCAAAAGTTGGCTTTCATGTAATTTAATTTTTAGTGGCTGAGACTATGCTTTGGATCTGTATATTCAGTATATATGGTAATAATCACTTTATGAAATAATTTTCATGTGTCTAATTGTATATTCTGGAGAAAACTGGTAGTTTTCCCTAGTAGTTATATGTTCTGCATTGATAGCCAATAATAATAATAATTGGGATTGTTTTTATACATTTTTTCATTTATTGTAGTAATGGAAATGTTTAGTCTTTGGGACTGGAACCTCATTTAATACAATATGTTAAGTCAGCTTCTTTTGTACTGGGAGATTTGCTTTTCTTTTCCTGCATGAAAACCTTTCATAACACAGTAAATTAGTTTATATACCTAGCCCACCTTTAAGTATAAAATGACTGTACTTCATATATAGTGTTTAACTTTACTATGTTAACTTGGGTAAAAAAAAAAATCTTGGACTTCCTAAAATGTTATGTGGTTCTAATCTTTCAACTATGAATTTTTATTATAGTACTTCCTTTCCACTAGTTTCAAATAGTAACTTTTTCCTTTCACCTTTCCAGGTTGTTTCTTTGGCATTGATCCAAAACAACTTTGCAATCCCATTGACCTTGTAGGGCACTGTTTTACTTACTGATCTGTGATGCATTCACTGTCTAGTATCACACAGTACATTTTACAATTATATAATCTAGCTTTAAGACCTCATTGTTTTCTTCATACCTTTGGAGACCCCAGTAATTCTGCAGTTATTTCATCTTCTCTGATTTTGCTAATTTTCAGCTTTATCTTACAGTACATAGAGGATAGATTGTGACTTCTGATGCATGCAACACAATTCTCAGTGATTTGATCTTTAACTTATTTTGTCTCTTGGGTAAACCCTCAGAATCCAGTAAAGGGAAGTTAGTATTTTAAGATGAACTTCTGTTTATAATGTATAGAAACACGAATTTTTGTTACATTTTTTTCAGTTATCAAAATTGTAGGCAGTATCTTTTATGTGAGGTTCCTATATTACTAATCTGTGATGCATTCACTGTCTAGTATCATATTTGGTCATATTTATTCCTGAGTTGAATAGTTCTCTGTATTAAGCAGTAAGAAATTGGCTGCATGGGAATCCAGGTCTTTCCATACTCTCTAGTCTTTGCTTGTGATTTAAAAATCTTGAACCATGATAAAGTTAATTTTTTTCAAAATGTATCTACTGAGCAACTAATATTGTAAGGCACTGAGCAATAGATGGTGAATGGAACCTGAAAAAGAAGACACATAATCTATGCCCTCATTACCCATCCCAACCCTTCCCCCATGGTAACCACCAGTCCTTCTCACTGTCTACAAGCCTACTGCTGTTTTGCTCATTCTGTTTTGCTTTGTTATTTATATTCCACAAATAAGTGAAATCATATGGCATTTTTCTTTCTCCACCTGACTTATTTACTGAGTATAGTATTCTCTAGATCCATCCATGTTGTTCCAAGTGGCAGGGCTTTTTCTTTTTATGGCTGAATAATATTCCATTGGGTATATGTACCACATCTTCTTTATCCATTCATCTACTGATGGATGCCTAGGTTGCTTCCATATCGTGGTGATAAACATAGGGGTGCATATATCTTTTTGGGTCAAGGTTTTTGTTTTCTTTGGGTAAATTCCTAGAAATGGAATTACTGGGTCAAATGGTATTTCTGTTTTTAGTTTTTTTGAAGAACCTCCATACTGCTTTCCACAGTGGCTGCACCAATTGACATTCTCACCAACAGTGTAGGAGGCTCCCTTTTCTCCACATCCTCGCCAACACTTGTTATTTCTTGTCTTTGGGATAGTGGTCATTCTGACTGGTGTGAGGTGGTATCTCATTGTGGTTTTGATTTATATTTCCTCGATTAGATATGTGGAGCATCTTTTCATGTGCCATTGGCATCTGTATTTCTTCTTTGGAGAAATGTCTGTTCAAGTCCTCTGCCAATTTTTTAATTGGGTTATTTGTTTTTTTGGTGTTGAAGCATATGAGCTCTTTATATATTTAGTATGATAACCCAGTACATACTTTTTTAAAAGCATCATTTGGCTGACTATTGTTTTTCAGTATTGCTTTCTGCTTTTTTTTTACCCTTTCTTGAAACTGCTAGGATTTTCTCTTTTTCCAGTGTTTTCAACTATGTGATGCAGTGACTTGATGTGGTACATTTATTCATTTCTAGAATTCATTGAGCCTTCTATCTAGAAACTCATGTATTTACTTCTGACAAACTGACTTCTATTCTTTTTTTGATAATTTCCATCCTCCTGTTTTCTCTGTTCTTTTTCTGGAAATCCTACTAATTGTGTTTTGGTTCTGCTGGATTAATTCTCTAGTCTTCTTTATCATATTGTCTATTTCTTTTTCTTTTTTTTTACTTTCTGGGAGATTTTTCTCAACTTTATATTCCAACTCTTTTACTGAATTGCTGAGTTGGGATGTATGTAATTTCATTGTTCCTTTTTCTTTTAATAGCAAATGTTTTTATTTCATGATTGCAAAGACTTCTTTTCTCATTTTAGGGATGCTAATTATAATTACTTTTCAGTTTTCCTGTGTATTCTGCATTGACTGTTTCTTCTGGGTTCCTTATTTCTGTTCATGTTCATCTCTTATATCTTGAAGTTTTCAGATGCCAGGAGATCCTTGGATGTCCACTCATATACATTTTTTTTTAAGTAATTATTTGTGCGGGTGCTGGTATACCTGCTTTTTTCCCTGTAGATTGAATTTATGATCAAGAGACTTTTCTTTGATAACCCCCTAAGAAATGTCAGTATATGTAGGTTTTTTCCACATCAATTTAGTAGAAGTATTCTCTCATCTCCTGACTGGTAGGTGTTATTTTGACTGTCCAACTCCTGGACAAGTGAGGAGAAGGGGGCTATAGTCTCTCAGTTTAGAAAGCAGAATTGCATTTAAGCTCTCTGGTTTCTGTTGCCCATTGCTCCCTTCTGTGTACTTGGTAATCCCTTGTCCAGAGTGGTGGTTTTTCTCCAGAAGCTATGCTTCCTGTATCCTATGGGAGAGGGGTAGATCTCTTGACAGCATAGGAAGGGAGTGAAATCCTTTATACTTTTATGTCACTGATAAAGTATGTATTTCTATTTATATGCATTTGTGTGATTGCTATATACTCAGGAATTTTGTTTTTCAGTTGTTACTATTATTTGTTTTCAAAGTCCGTCACTTTTAAATGCCCCATTTCCATCTATAAGCTGATACCTTTAATGAATTCATTTAGTGTATGCATCTGATTTCCACAATGGTAGGTGGAATAATGGCCCCCCAAGATAGCTATGTCCTAACCCTCAGAACCTGTGAATATGTTACCTTACATGGGAAAAGGAGCTTTGCAGGTATGGTTAAAGTTATGGACCTTGAGATGGGAAGATTAACCAGGATTATCCATATGGGCTCTATCTAGTCATGTGAGTACCTAAAAGGAGAGGGCCTTTCCTGACTATAAATAAAAGGGAGGTGTGAATACAGCCAGTGGGTCAGAGAGATTTAGTATTGCTGTCTTTGAAAGTGGAAGAAGGGGGCCATGAGCCAAGGAAAGTTGGCAGCTTCTAGGAGATGGAAAAGGCAAGCAAACTGATTCTTCCCAGCCTCCAGAAAGGAATGCAGCTCTACCAATGCCTTGATTTTATCCCAGTGACACCTGTGTCAGAATTCTGACCTGTAGCACTGTAAGATAATAAACTTGGTTTTTTTTAAACCGCTAATATTGTAATAATTTATGGGAGTGATAGAAACTAATTAGAGTGACTTCTACATTTCTTTTGATACTTAAAACTGAAATAGGAAAATGATTTATAACACCATGTAATTTTTGCTTGAAGCCATAGATGTTAGAAATAAATGACACATTCATTCATGCTTTTGGAAAGTTCCACTAGTGCAGTAGTTTATTCATACTCAAATGCTTTATATTAGCAAATGATATAGAGCTAATAGGTAGATTTTACAATGTTTAATTAGCTTTTTCATCATGATGGAAGTTGAAATAATTTTGTGGCATTTTTGCTTTAGTTAGATATAAGTTAAATATAAAATTTAACAATTTAAGTAGTTATAGAAAATTAGTTCATTATTTTTTTAAGTTTGCTACAATTAAAATTAACTCTTGATCCAGTTATGGCTGTTATTTCTTTTGTATCTGCTTTGTTGAGATATAGCGTACATACTACACAATCCACCCACTTAAAAAGGTGTAAAATCATTGGTTTTTATATGTTCTTAAAGTTGTGCAGCCGTTACCACAATCAATTTTAGAACATTTCTGTGATCCCTCCTCCACCTTCCACCACCCCCACGCACAAAGAAATTTTATACTCATTAGCAGTGACTCCATTCCCCACTCTCCCAAACCCAAGCTCTAGACAACTAATAATCTACTTTCTGTTACTACAGATTTGTCTATTCTGGACATTCCATATAAGTGGAATTATATAATGCATGGTCTTTTATTTTTTTCATTTAGTATATTTTCAAGATTTATTCATGTTATATCATGTATCAATACTTCATTTTCCCATAAAAGTACATTGTATAGATATACCAGTTATTATTTATCCATTCATCTGTCATTTAATGTACCTCTGTAGGGTTTTTTTTCCTCCTACTTTTTGATTGTTGTAAACCATGCTGCTGTGAATATTCATGTCCACATTTTTTAAGTGAACATGAGTTTTTACATATCTTAGGTATGTATCTAGGAGTGGAATTGCTGGATCATATGGCAACTCCAATTTTAACATTTGAGGAACTACCAGACTGTTTTTGAAAGTGTCTGTACTCTTTTCCATTCTCACCAGAGGTGTATGAGGGCTCTAGTTTTTCCACATCTTCACCAACACTCATTATCTGTCCTTTTATTATAGCCATCCTAGTGGATATGAAGTGATACCTTATATTGA
This sequence comes from Smutsia gigantea, assembly GCA_032199065.1. NCBI lineage: Eukaryota > Metazoa > Chordata > Mammalia > Pholidota > Manidae > Smutsia > Smutsia gigantea. The sequence continues at coordinate 139,714 of JAVSCE010015741.1, read as the reverse complement.
TTTGATTTGCATTTCTTAGTTGGCTACTGACACTGATGGTATTTCAAAGGAAGTTTTTCATCTCTGTTGCTGGTGATATGTAACATAGTGCTACAGCGGTATTTCGAGTTGAATCTTAAACAAAGAAAAAATGACTGAGATTATACATCTGTTGTAAAGCAGTAGTTAAAACTCTATTATTACTCCGTCATGCCCTAATTTTAGTTCATATGAACCAAGAAAACAAAACCTAATGTGATATCACAATGAAGTTCTAGAAAGATACTCTTGATACTTTGAATGTATTGAAAGATACTCCCATAACACTATTTTCTTTTGCCATACATATCACAACTGTAACTAAGTTATAAAGGAGTGAACAGAGAGATTCTTTACATAATAAAGACTGGTCACTTATCTTTAAATATTTAAACTTCTGTTACATGCATGTAGAGTAAGTTCAGACAGTAAAACAGACCAACAACTAGAAGTATCTCACAGTGGAACGTGCGGTCTTGTTCTTTGGAATAGTTGAGCTGTATGACTGTCAGGGACATTTCTTGAAGGGTTTTTCGCTTTGGGTTGATAGAGAAGACTGTATGAACTAATACTTGACTTTAATTTTAAGATGTGTGTGAAATAACCATGATTAGATTCAAATTCCTTTGACTTCAGTATGTTATGGGTCCTCCTTTACATTTCTAGCTCACTAGCCATCTTTATTCTCAGTTACCAGCAACCTATTTACCCAGGTATCTCCTTCACTTACAGTATTTTATCTGGATCCTATGTTTAGTCATTTTAGTAATGTTTTTGCTACCATCCATGGTTCTTTTATCCTCTTGCTAATCTGAACTCTTTTCTTTTTCCATTCCTTCTTTAGGGTTGCTAGCATCACACATACATGTGTTCCTTTGAGAACTTTTTGAAAATTTGTTTAGCATTTTCTCTCTACCCATCTTTAAGGTGAATGTAGAGTTTTATATCATTATTAAGCCTATTAAAAATATGATTGACTCCTACATTTGAGAATGATTTTGACTGTAGCTGAGATTTGGAAAGATCTGAACAGCATGTTATTTGATTTTTGTACTTCACCTTAGTTGCAGTTATGTTTATAAATAATTATTCATGTAATTGTTTGGTATCCATAGATTCATGGACCTAAAGTCCAAGTGAACAGGAGTTGTCCTGTTCACCACTACATGTACACTACCTACCACAGGGTTTGGTTCAAAGTAAATATTTAGTGAGGATTTCACAAGTGAGTTCTTTCCATTTTCACTGTGGCTATATATCTAAAGCCAGTGTACTTTCAAAGAATCTTTTTTCTAGCCACTTATTGTTTGGAAGAGAATTGGTCTCTTTCTCCCATGTATTAATCATATTTCACTGGTGAAACTAGAATTACTGTAAAGACAGCTTGGGATACTTCTGTTTAAGTACCTTGTTATTTAGACATTATCTCTGCATTATTTTTTATGTGGAAACTTTTCACTTGCTTTTAGGCAAGGAAATTACTTTTGAAGAAAATATAAATTAGCTTACCCATGTCCCTTTTGAAGTTATTTTAAAATTGGCGTCTGTACTTCTTAGTGTATTTCCTAATAACTTTAATGTAACTTGAAAGCTTTCAGATTTTCTTTCTGTTTTCTTTATAGTCTATGTTATCTAGTGACTTTTCATCTTTTATACAAGTGCCAAAGGACTTGCTGGGACCTACCTTTTCATAGTCTTTTACACACATGCATCATCATCTACTCTCTTTGAAGTCAGATCTTTCTTCTTATTTCATACATTTTTATTTTGTTTATATCTCCTTTTTGAAAAAATAAATTCAATAAAAAGTCAAAGTACTTTTTAGCTTTGACTGAAACAATATTGGTTTTCAGAAGTACCTTTTCTTATACATCATTATTTTTTAAATAAACTTAAACACATGGTTAATCTGTTTTCCATCTTACTGAACACTGTAAATCACTAGCTTATTACAAGTGGCAGTCTTCATTTGATAATCAAATAAAGTCTTCTTTATTACATTTAACTACTTATACACATATGCAAAGTATAATCTATTTTTAACAAAGTTAAAGTCCTAAGAATTCGAAAACCTAGACTATGTTTTATATATATAGTCTTTTTGATGCTAGGTGGCAGGAAAATAGGAACATTTGGATTCAGCCCTATTGAAATGATTAAAGGTTACTTGTGTCTGTGTCATAATTTACTTACTATCTTTCTTTGGAATATTTTACTTAAATTATTATAGTTCTGGGAGGAAAGGGATATGGGGCCTTTAGATATCAGAGTTTTAATTGAGTATTATCAGACCGAAGATGACCTCTGAGTTACTAAACAGATTACATAACTATTGTCTCTCATAGATCCTTAGAAGAAATCCTGTCAAAAATTTTTGTGGTGAACTGAACCATACTCATTAACTCACTTTGGCTCACTTGGATGAGATCCAGTGAGATTGTCCTTAGCTCCAGTAACCTTATTCAAAACTCAAAGGCTCTTGCTGTGCTTTTTTTAACTCTTGGAAATCCAGTATTTTTATTTACCCCCAGGAGTATGAAATAAAAGGAATGAGGACTAGGCAGAGCTTCAGGATTTTACTTATTTTGAATATACCATTATCTGTGAAGAGGATTTTATACGAGCACTTTATTATATAAAATTTATATTTTTATATTTTTAGGCTTGTGGTTATCTTAATTTACAGTGTTAAGCAAAATTGTTCACGATTTCCTTTTTATTCTTCCATTTACTTTCCTACCCCTGTTAATATAAATTAAATTAGATATAAAAATAAGTCTACAGCCAATTGACAAGAAGGGAAAATACTTACTTTTGGTGATAACCATTCTGTCTGCTGTATACCAATAGCCAGCAGAAACAAATAGCACTTTGCTCACACCTTGTTTATATATGAAACATTTTTCTTTTAGATATGTTATGAGCTTTAACATCTGATTTTTTTAATATATTATTTTATAATTGGAAAACAAACGTTTTTTTAGGATGTGCATATAAATACAAATTTTATATTGAAGCATTTTAAACAGCTGCCAGACAGCTGCTGGCATTTATTCCTCAGCATAAATCTGAAGATATTTAGATTGACAGAGATTTTCAATGTTTGATTTAATAGCCCTAATTAACATTGAATTTGGAATTTTGCTCATGAATAAGCATGTTCTTTTTTATATATATAAGTTATATAGGGGAGCATTCCTTGTGTTTCATCTGACCATGTATCTTTTATTATATTTCATCTGATCACATATGGCATATTTATTAATTACATAAATGTTGGCTTGTCATCAAGAAGATAAGTGTTAAATTTAGAGAAAACTGCACAAATGAATATGTGAAATCCATCTTATGATATCAGAGAGGTTGAGGCACTGACTTTTAGTTTTAATTCTAGGTCATTTGTCATATCGTTCTAAACTTGGAAAAATCATTATGCATCTGAGTTAACTGTAAATCCCAGCTCTAAAGAATTCATTAAAATTTGTTACATGTTTTCTAGGCCTAATGGGTGAAGTTATTGAAATATTTATTTGTTTCAGGTGAATACTATTGAAATGATGCCTAGTAGCTAGAAATATTTTACTGTTTTCTAACTTAGATACATTTTCTCTAATATAATGCCACTTTATTTGTGAATGTTTTATCATTTCCTGTTTTCAAGTAAATGTACCATAAACAGATAAAAAGCCAGGTTACCTAAGCAAGTCAGAGTGTCATTGTTCCCTAGGCAAATAAGGTCCTTTAAAAAGAACAAAAAAATAGCAATGTGTCAAGATGCTAGTTTCAAACTTTCACTTACTTTAATAGCTTAATAATTACAGAAGGAAGCACAATTTGGAATCCTCAATTGGTGATTTGGAACTTCTAGGTAATATACATATGTTAAGTTCTAAAGCATATAAAGTACATCCTTAAATAAAATTCTACATTTTCCACATGCTGTTTTCACCCTGCTGCTTTGTTTTGTTTCTAAGATAATGTCAGTCTGAGTGTATGTCATGAAATAACCACCTAGCAATAAAGTATTTTTTAATTAAGCTACGTACATTTTTTTTAGGTATGGTGCTATTGTATACTAATACACTATGACATAGTGTAAACATAATTTTATATGCACTGGGAAACTAAAAAATTTATTTGAATCACTTTATGTGCTTTATTGCGGTGGTCTGGAACTGAGCCCACAGTATCTCTATGTATGCCTGTACTTCTATATATCTAAGATGGAGCAAGCTTTTTGATAATTGAAATTTGTTGGATGAGCCAAACATGTTTCAGTTTTACTTTCTTTTTGCTTTTTTTCATCTCTCCTCTTTTTAACTCCCATCTTCTGATTCATTCAGGGACTTCATATTTATGGTATCTTGTCTGTTGTGATCAGAGGCAGCTGAATTGTCATGGTTACAGTTGCTGTCACGTCATTAAAACTAGGAAAGATCCCACAACTCTCAGCATTTAGATTAAATCATGTTATATTTTTTTCCTTTGGATATATTAGTGGCATGATAAATGCTAAAGAAGTTTGCTGTCATTTACTTTGGCGATGGCTCATGTTAGTCATTGTACTGTATAGGATACCAAATTAGGTAGAAGATAGTGTCAATTTAAGGAAGTGAGGTCTCTTCTCCGTTTGCGTGTAATTCTCTACTGATTTTGAAATGTAAGAGTTCTTCATTTAGGCAGCACAGTGTTATGTTTAACTATTCAAGTGAGAAAAAGAAATAATGATAATTTTGATCATCTTTACTTAGGGTTAAATTATTCATCTTGAATTTGGCATGCAAGAAAAATTTAATTAGGTTGAGATACCTGGGTTTGAGGTTGACCTCTGTCAGTTATCAGCTGTGTGATCAAGTCACTTCCCTGGACTGCTTTTTAGAGCTCTAAGATGATATAATTTCATGTTGCTTGTAGCAAGTCTCTTTCTGGCTGCAGATTGTTTATGTTGCTTATGTGTAGTTACTTAAAATTACAGAAATATACCATTAGGTAATAAATGTACTTAATTGAAGATGACTGCTTCAGACAATTATAAATATACTTACTCATTTAAAAAATAGTACTTTAATAAAACATATACATAGTTATATAAGAAGGAATTTATAAGAGAAATGTAACTACGCCGTTGTGTACATTACTAATCGGTATTATACTTTATGATACTATTGCAATATGGGTATGAAAAACTTACAGTTGATGGGAATCATACCAAATGTTTGAAAATTTAAAATATTAATTATGTATCTTCAAAATAATTATATATCTTCAAAAGAACTGAAAACATTAACTTGTAGCATTTATACATACTTCAAAAATTAGTTGAATGACTAGATGATTCAAAAACTAGATGATACATTTGCTGCTTCATTACTTAAAAGATACATTGAATGGGGAAAAATATGGAAATGTATGAGGGCCTTCTGAGCATTCTTGGATGTTTACAGAACTCAAATGAGTAATTTGAATATTTTCCCTTTGAAATTGGTTATTCTGATAACTTGAATAAAATGCCCTATATGCACTAAATCATGCAAATTGAAACTAGTAAGTGAATAATAATTTACCCTTTGTGTCAACTTTTATCAGTTGTATTACCTAGTGTAATCATTTATGACTTTGAATCTAACAACTTATTTACTTTATTAAAACAAGTTTATTGAGCTTTTATAAAATACGTATTGCCTTAAGTTTAATTTGGCATAGAAAGATGAGTATGATGTGATCCTTACCAGTTTGGGTATAGATTGTGCTGGGGACTGAAATTGAAGCATAAAGGACAGGAATGTCACAAGAGGGAAAGATGATAAAGAGTTAGCGATAAGGTTTTTGTTAGAACTTGGATAGGGTTGTCAATAGTACACTGATTTTCTGAAACTTTAATATTTGTATGCTTAGCTGGGGATACTGTTTAAAGGTAGATTCTAATTCAGTATAAATTTACATCTTTTAATGACTAATTTAGTCAACTCTTTCTTTTCTAGGGGCAGATTAAACAATGTGCAATTAGCCATGGTATTAAATAACATGATACGGTATTATGAAAAACTGAAATGACAGTAATTTAGGAAAACATTGTATTTGTATTGGACAGCAATTCTGTTTAAAATTATTTGGTAATTTGGGAATGTTCTCTAATCTCAACAGTCAGATAAAATAATTTGTGGGAGTGGTGCCTACTTTATTTTCCATTCTCTCTAGTGAGCAGCAGAGGTTAGGCTACATGAGTGGAGATTTTTAACATATTGGCTGTAAATTTTACTACGTTTGTATTACTTTTAAATGTTTAGATGCTGTCTTTATACTGGTAAATGTATTTTGAAATACAGCATGCAAACTTAGGTCTGGAATAAGTCATTTATACCATATTTTAGTACTTTAATTAGGATTTGGGGACATCTGAGATCTTTTCCTCCCATTCTTTTACAGCTGTTAAATATGGATTGTTTCCTGATGTTATACAAACATATACACAGGCATACACAACAGATACTATGAGTCCAGATTTAGCATTTCAATTGTAGAAATATAAGTTGTGAAAATTTAATGCTCTGTGTAAGTCATAATTATATGATATATGAAATATTGAAACAATCCTTTAAACTAATTTTGAAGAACTTATTTTTCCAATCAAATACTTGTGTTATTTAGTAAAGCACTGTAAAATGTATTTAATTTTTCATGTTTTAATTTCTTGTGACATAAATTGTAACAGTGCAATAGAGCAATGAAGCACTAATTTGAAATAATAATTTTCCAAGTGCTAAACTTAAGCAGTAATTTTAATAAAGAAAATTTATTTTTATTATTAATTAAACATTAGATATTTCTGTGTGTGTGTTTTTTTTCCTAGAGAACCAGAGGACGAAAACGAAGCTTCATTCCTGAGGAAGAAAAACATGAGGTTGGAATTAAGTTAAGCATTTTTTACACAGTGCAAATTTTGAGAAACTTTCTCATTTGAATTATTTTTGTCTTATATCCTAATTTTGTTCTGTTTTGCTCTGTTCTCCTCTTTTTGGCAGGAAAGAGTTCCTAGAGAAAGAAGACAAAGGCAATCTGTGTTACAAAAGAAGCCAAAGGCTGAAGATTTAAGAACTGAATGTGCAACTTGCAAGGGAACTGGAGACAATGAAAATCTTGTCAGGTAAATTGGGTGCTGATATCTTGCTTTTAGGGGATTAAGGTTCCATCTTCATCATTTTCTCATCACAGATATAATGGGGGGGGGGGGAATCACACTATAGGACTTTAAAATCTTAGTGGAAACATCACTTCAGAAACAGATTTCATCCACTTACTAACTTGCCACACTTGGTTATTCTTTGGATTTAGGTGTAATTTAAGAGGGATAATCTAGATTTTGAACACAGCAGACTTCATTTTCCCTTGACAAGATAAGTTGACAATGCTCTGTATGTAGGGGCTGGAAAAATAATGTGATCACTTTGTACTAAGATTATTATGGGATTTTTTTTTATTTCACAGAATAGAATTACTAAATTCTGTTAGTATATTATAAAAGTTGAAGTTCATTAGCAATATGACAAAAATAATAAGAGCTTCATTAGCACTTTCTTACTGTTTATCAAAACAATGTGTTAAATGCTTCTCTCTTATGAAATAAAGAAAGGTGAAAAGATGGCCTAGATAGATTTTTTTGTTTTGTTTTTGTTTCTTTGTTTTGTTTTGGTACTTTTTAATTTTAATCAGACATAATGCTAATCAGGAATCTCAAATGATATTGCCCAGTGGCTATTCCTTTGGAATAATGGGTGGGTGAACAAAAGGAAATCTAATGTAAAAAGACGTACCACCCTTTCAAAGGACAGCGATACAAAGAATCTTTTAGTATGTTAAGGAAACCGTTTGATTTCTTTTTAAAGGTTGTCTTGTGCTAAAGCCCTACTAAATTTACTGAAGGAACAGAAATTAAATGATTAGTACTGTTAAATGATTGTAAATATTTGCCTCCAAAATGATGTCATTCATTTGGTATTAAAACTAAAATTTCTATTTGTTTTAATACCTCAGATACATAGAGTTTAAATTTCATGAGCTTTTATACTATCACTGAAGGAAATAAGGAAAGAATAAAAACTCCAGTGAGGAAATACAAAGTGCCTCAACAAAGTTAAAATCTATATTTGGCCTGTGTTTTTTAAAGTACTTCATGTAGAATGTTGTCAGGGTTCTCCTGGAGCTTAAACTCATTTAAATTAAAGGTAAAGTACTTAGACTGTCAAAAGATACCCGTGAATAATTCTGACTGCAATGTAATTTTCTGATTTATGTAAAAAAAAGAAATTCCAAGCATATGCATAACATAATAAGGTGCATAAAATAACTAATATAAACAAGAAAATAAAAACAATCTTACGTAATGAACAAAAATTCAATCTATAGGAAATTCCCCAGGGGTTGAAGCATTGTGGGGCATGATCAGTTTGAAGCAAGAGTTAAAAACTTAGAAAATTGGTTATCTTCTTTTTAATTTTGAAACCTATGTAAATACCAACCCTCTCATTTATTTTTTTTTTTTTTAAGACAGTAGGTTGATTCAGGCCTTTTTGCTATGGGGACCTATATGTTTTTACCACGTTTTTATTGATTGATTGATCCTTTATTTGAAACAAAGAACTTAGGAAATAAATACAATTTTTATTTGAGTAACCACTTTATAACAAGAGCATCTCCAACATTATTTCAGTTGTGTTTAAAAAAAATAGGGATCATCTTTCTTTGATTCTGGATTTTTCAATAAATTTAGACTTTTTTCCCATTTAATTAATTTCTGTTATAAAATTTTCATTCTTAATTGATTATAACATGCCAGTGTCTGGGATTTTGTGAAAGTCTTCTGGAAGGTAAAGATGTTTTTGTTACTCTAGAAATGGTGGATATACAAAGTCTTCTTCCTTGGTTTTGCCTTGTTAAGAAGATAACATCACAGATTTTCTGCAAAGGTTTTAAAGAGGTAATAAAGAGAGAATGAAATGTTTTATAAATACTATAAATGTTTTTGAGGACAAAATAAGCTGGATATAAAGCAGTGCCATACAACGTTTTATGGTTATAATGTGATTGTTCTGTAAAGAAAGGTACATATGTAAATACATACACACACACATACGCATTCTGTTTAAGCACTATTGCTCTTGGGTTAAAGAAGAATTTTATTTTATGTAGAACTTCATATGTCTTAAGGTAATCTTATAAGCTATTATCTGCCATTTCCCCTAATATCTCTTATTTTATAGTTGGCACGATTATTGTTTGCAAATCCCCCCAAAATTCTACAATTTTATGATGAAGTTGCTTCTTAAATATTATGTGCACATGGTTCTTCTTTTTTTTAACTTTAATTCTTAAGACTTTAGACTTTATTTTACTGAAAGATATATTTTTCAGAGGTACATTACACTCATTAAGTATGTCATTTAGGTTCTCATAAAATTAAACTTCTTGGGTCATATAATTAATAATTTTTATTGAATATACTCTATTTATTTTCTCAAGTTCCTTTGAACTAATGTACATGACTCACTAGAACTGCTGTTTAACAGCTTTGATTTTGAAACCACACTTCTCTATGTAATTCAGGCTATGTACAAAAATTCTTTCTTAATTATTTTCCTTAATTTTTCTGTTATTTGTATATGTGTATATATGAATTTACATGTAAATTTTTTAGTATCATGGGGAAATTGTGTTCAATTTATCACTTAACTGTTCCAACTGTTTTTTTCTGTTTGCCTCTAAGTTTTTCTCAGGTCTTTCGCAAGTTATTTAGCATTTCTGTGTCTCAGTTTTTCTCTCTATTGTACATGATCAGAGCCATACTCTATTAGGGACTTTGTGAATAATTGCTAAGTGATGGTAAATTATTTTCTGTATAAAATAGTAGGGTAGTGGTATTATTTAGAGATACAAAGGATTATATATTTTGGGGCTCTGAAATAAGGGTTTCAGTTGGTAAATATATTCCAGTAACAATAAATGCTTATTTTTTACCTTTCAGAAAATGTACATTGTTTGTATGTAAGTATTTCTAGAATATAGGTAATGAAAAATCTGAATTTGTTGAAACATACTCTCTAAAATGATTAGGCTGATCAATTTCCACTAGGCATAGGAAATATGAATTATCAATATCTTAAAGAGAAAGATGGTCAACAGTATCTTACTGATATTTTTTAAATAGTGCTTCCTTTTTTGCTATCTACTTTTTAAATTTAATAAAAATTACATAGGAAGTTTCCAATTAAAAATATATTCCTTTCTGTTATTTACTGCAATTAAATGCTGAAGGCCGAATTGAAACTCTTATGAAATAGTGAGGTCTTCATAGGTGTTTATCTCAGAGGGAATGGACTTCTTTGTTGGAAGTAGTTAGGAGTGCATTTAGTAATATCTTACTTGATTTTGTTTCCAGTTGCTGGCCCATTCAGTACTCAGTAAATGCTTGATAAAGTAATGACTGTTCCACATAATTAATGACTGATTATTCTTTGCTGAATTAATAAAAAGCTTTTTCTATTATATTTTTTTCCTAGAACAAATTGGTCACTAAATATATGTATTTGATGAAGATATTTAAAAGACTTAATAAAGGAAGATTTCTTTTATGTCACCGAGAATAGTTGGTGAATTTTTTTCTGTGTATTAAGGATATAGGAACCACAGATTTGGAATCAGTTGATACATCTACATAAAAGTGGTTCATCTCCTTGAAATACTTGATTTTCAAAAGATAGATTTTAGAGGTAGCTGGGTCTTTCTTGTCCATAAGTCTTTATCAAGCTATCAAATTATGAATGAGACCAAACTTTCAGATGTTAAATTTTATCTTAACTGTATAAACTCAATGTGACACATTTTATTTACTTATATGGGAGATGGGAAAGAAAAAAAAGGTTTCCTAAAACTGAACAGTAAAATCCATCATTCTTCTTAAATAGCCTCTTTAATATTATTTTGTATTGTGGCCATTGCTCAGAAACAATGAGGTTAGGAAATGATCTATAAAGCTATTTCACTTCATAGCTAGGTTGGCACTATTAAATACTTACTGTTTTCTCCTTATTTGAGTATATGGCAAATTACATAGCCATTGAACCATTTTGGTCACAAGACTAGGATGTTTGGTCCCTTAACAATGTTTTTAACATTTTTATTTATTTTGCATTTTAAACATCAGATTTCTGAGTGCTTTCCCCAAAACTAAATTTGATTATATCATAAGTTATTAGGAACATCAGCAAGAATTCATATTTACCAGATTTTTCTTTCAAATGTTAGTCTCTTTGATTATTCAGATTTTTTTTAATTCCTTTTTTGTTCTAACTAGTATGGAGGCTTATTGATTGCCTGAGTCATAGTTGAAGGGATATTTTCTGCCAGAGATTTGGCTAGACTAATAAAGCTAAGATTAAAGTTTAGTTACTATGTTCATAGAACATCAGATCACTTAAAATTTTAAATTACTTAAAAAAAACCCAAAGCTAGTTTTATCTCTTTTAAGAACAGTAATGATTGCATTTGATAAATTTCACAAAATAGGGTGAGTTATTTTATTTTGATTATGTACTTGCTAGTTTAGTATTTTGTGTAGTCATTTTATTACATAAAACTCTTAATTTGCTTATTCATGTAGGAGTATCATGATTATAAAGGGATGGTACAAACGTATATTATTTGGATACTTACAAACTAGAGCTCCGAAACAAATGTAAGTTTTAAAATGATTGTGTCTTCTAATAAATTTCAAGTGTATTAAAAATAGGTTATTTATTGTATGAAGCCATTCCTGGATAAACTTCTGTTTTTATTCTTTACCTCTATTAGTAATTTCAAGGATAAGTTTTTGGTTTTTGTTTTATTTTGTTTTATATTCCTGAGTCGGCAATTAGTATAGTGCAATTACATTTTCTACAGGATTGTTTCCAGAGCTTGGATTTCTCATATTACTTTCAGTTACATGTGGTAAAAATGTATCACCCCTGTCACCCTGATAGCCTGTGTGATATACTCCTCTCTTCAAGATTGGCTGCTATTATATCTGGCATATGTTTAACTTGGCTTTTCTCTCTTGAAAGTATAACCATCTTAAAGGCATGGTCAGTGTTTTAGTAATCCTTGTATAGCTCTGTGTTCTTGCTCCAAGTCACTGAACAAAGAGCCCTTTGCCCCATGGTGGTTAGTGACTTACACACTTCATGGGAAGTTGCATTAAGGAATCATTGGCAAGATACTAAATCTTCTCAATTTTTATGTTAGATTTAATATAAAAGGCAAAGATGATAGCATTTCAAGATATCAAAAAGTAGCATATCATAGTATGTCCTCAGAAGACATATGGACTTCCTGTAACTTGCAGTCTCAAGAAATATGCTGTGTAACTTTCATAGGGTTCCCATCAAAAGGGAAGAAAAGTTGGACATAGTAAATCCAAATTGATGAAGCATTAGGAATTATTTGAAAATTTTAAGCAAAGGAACAAAGTATGACCTCTTTGAAAGTTTGTTTTATTAGAATTTATAACTGTCTAAGTTTTTACTAATTTTTTAGTAACTGTTACAGAAACAATTGCTTTTCAAGGAAAAATACTAAACAGAAACATCTTCTAATACTTAAGCAAAATTAAAACTATTTCTGCCACATTTGGGAGTGTTTAACATGACTATGTCCTTACTTTGAGAAAATTTCCAGTTTGTTAAGCACACAGTTGGTTTTTAAGGTCTTTAAAAAAGAAATGAACCTTAACAACATCTCCTTTAGTTTTGAAAGCTTAACTTGTTTTTGTTTTTGAAACCTGGTTAATCATTTGTACCAGTTTTTAAAAGCTATATAATTGAATCAGCTTACTACCAGAAGTAAAACTATAAAATGCCAATATTTAATATATGAGTAATGCTAGAATGTATAAAGAAGTCAGCCTGAGCATTAACATTTTTCTTTCCTCTTTCATCAAAGTAGGGAAATAGAGCATATATTACAACTATTTAAAGTTTTATAACATATCATCCTTGCTGATGTTTTTTTTTTAAATAGATATTTTGATGAAACACAATTTTAGTAATTTGGCTATAGGCTACAAAAAATTAGAAGTCAAGTTAAAAAAAAATGGCTATACCTAAATAGAAATTTAATAGTGTGTGCTTCAATTTTTTAAAAATCCAGATCATGTAAACATAGAGAAACAACAATTCAGCTTCCCTAAAGTTGTAAATTCTCAAGTAATGATGAAATGATAAAACAAGCTAAGAGTGTCATGGAAATATTGTTTCCACTTACTAAATTTTATTTATAAATTGTCCTGTCCAATAGTTCTTTAACTTTAAAATTTCAGGGCAGTATATTTACCTGTTTGCTCAAGCTTAGAATATACAAAAATAGTTTCAGAATTGTGAACCCAAACCACTACAAAAAGTTTACTAAGTATAATAGTTTCTTGGGCAGCAGGGGTGTGTGTATGTGTGCATGCACACACAGGGCAATGAAATGCGTAAATGTTAAGTGAGTAAACTGGTCAATTTTAATAAAAGTATCCACTCCATGTAACCCCCATTTCTGTCTAGATGTAGAACATTTTCATCAGTCCTTCTCAAAGATAGATACTTTTTAATTTTTTTCAACATCAGTTGGTTTTGGCTGTATAGGATTTCATATAAATTTTTATATGAAATATAAACGTTTAGGCATGTTTTTATTTGATGTCAGCCATTTTAATGGATTTATGAGGGAATCCCACAGTGGTTTTAATTTGCATTACTCTGATGTACAGCAATGTTGAGCGCATTTTCATGCATTCACTGGCTATTTATATGGAGTTTTAAATATACTTAATGTAGTTCTTTTACAATACATGTTTTTCCAAACATTCTTTTTATCTGTAGTTTGCCTATTCCTTTTCTAAATGGTGTCATTTGAAGAGCAGGAGTTAGTGATTTTGCTGAAGTCTACTTTAACAACTTCTTTTATGATCATTGCTTTTGTATCCCATTTTAGAATTCTATGTCGAGGTCCTGGTCACAGGGGTCTATGTCCTTTGTTTTCACACAGAAACTTTATAATTTTAACTTTTATACTGAGAATGTGATTGATCTGAAATCAATTTTTGTTTATGGTCTCAGGTAAAGTTAAGCAAGTTTTGTCTGTTATCCCATACAGTTTCCAGTTTTCCAGTATCATTTCTTGAAAATGCTTTCCTTTCTACATTGGTTCAATCTGTCCATATAAAAATGACAAATGAGTGCATATTTAATTCATATATATAATACAAACATTTCATGCCATATATTTTAATTGAAGTTGCTGTTTGTGAAAATCTATGATGCCATCTATATTTTTACTTTTTTGCTCATTAGTAATTTTAGTTGCAGTTATCTATTTACTAAATGCTTTCATAGCCTGTCTTGTCATGAAAAACAACACACATTGCTGTTCTAATTGTAGACTGAAGAAATCTCTGAATATATATATAGGCACAATGATGTGAAATTTTAGAGAGGTAAGTATTTGTATTAACCACCAGTTGTGCCAAAGAAAAGGATGGGGGCAAGATCAAAAACATGTAGTTATTCTCCTTGATTACCTGTGATTTGAGGTTTTTTTTTTTTTTGAGAGTAGGGATCACTTAACATGAGTAGAACAATACAAGATAATAGATTGCAGTCCTTGGAAATTCAGTAAGCTTAGCAAATAAGCAAATTGTCATTTCATAATCTTCATAAAATAAATGTCAGTTTGTTCCTTAGTTGAGAAGGTTTTCATCATTAAGTTGATTTCTTTCTTCAGCATACATGAAACTAAGACTTAAATCTCAGAAATTCATAACCTCAGAATTACATAACCTTAAGGGAGATCTTGTTCAGGTATTAAAATGTGTGTGTGTGTGTGTGTGTGTGTGTGTGTGTGTGTGTGTGTGTGTGTTTTAGTTAACAGTCTGGTTTTTACACAAATGCTTATTTTGCATTTCTATTTATGATTAATGATAGAGAAGAGAAGCTATTAAATCTCATTTTTTCCCTCATTTCATCTTACCTACTCATTCTCTAGATATGGTATGCATCATTAGTACAGCTCTAATACTCCACTTAGTATTATTGACATATATGGAGTGGTTGTTAATTAGGAAAACCAGGATGATAATTGTCTTGCTTATTAAAGACAGTCTCCTTTCTGAGGAGGGACAGTGATAGTGTAGTTAATATTTATATTAATAGGCTCAAAAAATTAGCCTCATTTGAAAACTAAGTAACTAAGCAGGAAAAATAGTGGGCGGGCATAGGGCCAAAATTGAGAGGTTGGAATTTTAGTTAAGGCTCTGCCATCAAAAGGCTGTATCACCATAAGGGATGCAGTTAACTTCACTGGGAACCAGGTATTTCATTCATAAAATGAGCAATGTACTAGATCGATTTGAAAATCCTCTTTAATCTTCACATTCTATGACTTTATAATACTATAAGAATGAGGAAGAGAAAGACATTCAGAAATGAAAAATATTATTCAGATGTAAGGAATTTTAGCATAAGCCTCCCACCAACAGTCCTGTTTTAATTGTATTACTGTCCCAATATATTTTTCTATTTTGATTTCAGTTATATATTTTATAGATCATAGCCTACCAAAAATATGTGAGTTAATTTTAAGACAGTCACTTGGCACTTTTTACTAATAAAGATGAAGTTTTGTGTGGAATGGCTTATAGTAGAAAATGTTTTCTTTTAATCTGAAAAGGTTTTTTTCTTAATTGTGAAAAACGAAATATTACAGACTGAGCATTTAAATAGGATAAAATGCATTTTTAGATAAAAATGGCATGTCATCTGGTTATTTATAGCATTTCTAATAACTACTCTCACTTTATGTCTCCTAATCGTTTTACATGTATGATATGATTTCATTTTAATATTTTTGTGAAACAGTTTTAAGAATCAAATTGCATTTATCTTAAGTTGGAATGCATTGTTTATCAATTTCTGAATTAGCTCTTCCTACTGCAATGTACTTAACAGGATTAAAAACTAAATATAGTGTACCTGTATATAGCAGATTCCCATTTAAAAGGAGTTTCCCTTAATTCTGGTCTCACTTTCTAAACTGACCTTATGTATTACTAGGAATAGACATAATCAAGAATTAGGTTGACATTGTGAGATGACTTGGTAGCTGACTTTTACACTGCACATAAGCAGCATAGTTATTCTAAATCACAGAACCACTTTCAGCCAGATAACCACTAAAATCACTGCAGTGTGGTTTCCTGAAAATGCCATAATCCTTCAAATGCCACATTAAACCGAGAGAGAAAACGGTCAGTAGTGCTTGCACAGTTATGCAGAAGGATGAGCCATGAACCAAGAGAAAAGACGTTCTAGAAGAACAGTAACCTTTCCCTTGATGTGTGCATTTCCCATTACGTTTTTGACAAAATGTTGCAAAATGATTTAATGGTGGCATTTTGTTTTGCTGACTCCTTTTTTTCATTAAAAAGAAACCAAAGTTAGGATAGGAGTGTAGGGGAAGAGTGACCAAGCACTGAATTCTTTTATAGGACACTGTTTCCAAAATAAATAAATAAAATATTTTAGCAGCATGGCTTTTCCCTCTTCACATTGTATGTTAACTGTAACACACAAATCATTTTGTTCTGTTGTACTTCTAAAATAATGCTATTTATTCTTTAAAGTTAGTTTTTTCCATTGTTGTCCTCTTTTCTTCCTAGTAACCCTTGATCATGGGACATATCAATAAATCAAGAATTTATTTTGTTTAGTAATTACCTAGACCTCAACTATTACATATAATCCAACAAGTGTCCTGCTTTTTAATGTCACTTTGGGTGTGTATTATTGGAGCTAATTATACAAGGAAACAATGTATAAATAGACTCATTGGTCTAAAAGACCAATGCCTGTTAACTTTGAGAGGATACATTTCTACTGGGAATGAAGTCAAAGTTGTCCCACATGAAACTAGTACAGTGCTTATTTGAATCTATGAAAACATGCCCAGAAAGAAAAAGTAACTTGCCAAAATATAGTTTGTAAGACTATTGCAGCATTGGATTTTAAGTTATAGTGTTGATATGGAGTGCCTGGGTATGGGCTCAGTCACATAGTTATTTAAAAACCCAAAACAAAACACTTGAGAATTTATTATGCATATTTCTTAGTGTCTCACCTTTTAAAAATGCACCAGGTAGTGTTTGAACACTCTTTTGGTTTCTTTCCATCCCCAGGAATATAAGAATATTCATAAAAGATTAAATTTCAATTAAAAGAATGGACATTTAACTTGCACTTTCTCAGTATGCCATCAGTTGTTCCTTTTTTTTACCCAACTGACTCTTTTCAGGAGACCTTATTACTCTTTATGAACTCCATTAAGTGTAGGTTAGATTTAGACTGCTAACAGACATTAACTCTCCTGCTTTTTCTTCCAAGTAACTCAAAATGGAAGGGTTTACGTTGAATTCAACAATTCTTTATCTTCATTTTTTAATTCCTTGCAAACAATTGTTAATCTAGATGCAAACAAATCAAGACAATATGCAGTGTGGATATGTATCCCATACTTTGAACTAAAAATGACTTAATGACTTTTTTAGTAATTAATTAAAATATGCCCTGCTGAACAAGTACCTTTCTTTTTCCCTTTCTGCTACCCCCACATCCAGTCTCTGACCTCCCTCTCTCTGGTCAACCTCAGAACCACAAAGCCACTGAAATTTGTTATATAGATATAATCTGGTTTCCCAAGAATTTCACACAATGTGAACTCAGAATAGGATTACCTTGTAAGGTAATTGTATAAAGTGAGTGACAGGAAATACAACCAATGGGCTGTAAAAAAATAACTAGGTTTAAGCAAGTGGGGAAGAATGGAGCAAGGCATTCCAAAAGAGGAGAGGCTCTATGGCATAGCCAGGAAGATGGAAAGACCTTTTGTGGCAATAGGTAGTTTCAAGCAGAGATCTTTGGGGAATTATTTGACCTGAAACAGCAGAATTTGTGGTTGTTTTTTGGGGGGTCTGTAACATTACATAAGCAAGAAATGAAAAGATTTTATAAGATGCTGTTTTCACAACTATTATTATTTCCTAAAAATGTAGTTAAAATTAACAATTATAAAACTTAAACCAAACTATTTACAAGGAAAATACACACATGCACATATATTCTGGAAAAAAATAAAAACATTAATGAAACAAATGTTTCAACAGCCCTAATTTTAAAGATAATTAATAGCATACTGGATTAGAATACATTTATTAGTTTATTGGATTGATTTTTTTAAGTACTGAGGCAGTATATGTTGTTTGTAAGAATTTAACAAGTGTATGGAGGAATATTATTTGCTCCCTACTTACTCTAAATCCCTCCTCTTTGAGGTAACAGACATTACAGGTTAGTGGATAATGATCCATACTTCTTTTCTAACCACAAACAAAATATCCGGGGCCCACTGATAGAATACCTTCCCTTACTCCCTCTCTTCCTTTCTCCCTTTTATAGCTATTGTAGGCTTTACTATGAAACTTGATTATTTTTTAAACTTGAAAACACTAAAAGGCTTTTATCAATGAAAACAGAACGAAAGCAGTCTTTTAAATAGCTACAAAACATATAATGTGTATGTATGTACCATAATTTATAGTAAAAATCCCCTACTGATGGAAATCTTTTTTTTCTGCTTGACCAAAGTATATGCATATTCTAAATTTTAAAAGATACTGTTATTTCATTTCCCAATAGATATGAATGTGTACTGTGTCATCACACTGATTTTGAAAATGTAGTGGGTAGAAATTGACATTTTGATTGTATTTGTGACTCTATGAGATTGAACATTTATTCATATACTGATTAGTCATCTGGATTTTAACCATGTGTTATCTTTACATATCCTGTGCCTCTATCTGTTGAGGTGTTTTTCCTTTTTTAAAAATGAGTTTATCACATCTTTGTATAAGTTGCAAAAATATTTTCTTGCAGGTTTTTTTTGCATTTATACGTTGTTTGCTTGTACTTTTCACCAAATCAAAATTTTGATTTTTATATTCTGTGATATGTCTGAAAAAAAACTAATGTGATATATTATTATGCAATAGCCAACTAATACCTCATTCATTACTTAGGCAAGCAGTGCATACGATTTGTCTCTGCCCTTAGAGGATGTGTTTGAAGTTTTTCTTGAAATATTTTTAAAGAGCTGCAGAAACACTGTCATTTAAAATAATTTTTATTTTACACTTAGCATTAGCCTAATATAAAAGTATTATTTTGCTTTACTAGAATATGTCATAGTCTGTTGGTTTAAAAACATAATTTGTTAGTTTTCAGAGATGCTATTTTGTTGATTTTTTTTAACTATTGAGACTAAATTTTAAAGCATGTTGAAGCTACTTGTCCAAGTTGTGTTTTGGACCTGGAGGAAGTTGAATACATGTTTGGTGATTGATTCGAAAGACAAAAATGATCGTTTCTGTTGAAGAAGTCACAGATGAACTCTGAATTGCTAAATTTAATGGCCTCTTTATTTTCTTAATACTCATCATATTTGGTCTCATTTCAGCACTTAACATTAGTGACCAACCTTCTTAAAACTTTTGGTTTTCATTTAGCACACTGTTTTACTTTATTTCCTATCAGTAGTAAGACAGTGGTTAAAATGCTTAATTTTTGGAACCAAATAATTTGGGTTCAAATCCTCAGCCAACGCTTATTAGGTGTGAGTTGGTTATATATCTCTGTGCTTTTGTTTCCTCATTTGTAAACTAGGAATAACAGTAGTTTCTACCTCAGAATCACTGTGAGAATTAAATGAATATAAATACATGGTGGTTATGTGCCTTCATCAACTCTCTCCTAATCTGTTGCAACAACCAGCATTTCCACTAGTTTAAATATATCCAGTCGCTGTCCACTTTTCAGAATGAATTTGTTCATGTTGGATTTAAATTTGCCCAGAAGCTTCCCATTTCTTGCAAGGCAAATTCAGAGTTTATAAAATGGCTTATAAGACAAACTTGGCTTCAGTCTATTGTATCTTCATTTCTAGTCATTCACAGTTCCAGATGGCCTGTATTCAAGCCACTGCAGACATTTTCTCCTTCCTAAAACCTTCCTGCTACTTTCATGCCATTTTGCTTTTATTTTATGTTATACACTCTTACCTAAAATGACCTCTGCTTTTTCTTTGGAATAAAGGCTTCTTAATCATTTATATCTGGAGTGCACATCTTGGTCAATCCATGAATCTCAATGTTTAAATACCATATCTTAATAATTAAACGTTTATTTTAATATTCCCAGTCCCAATCTTAATGTTTATCATAATAGTATGCCCTTTACATATCTAGAGAGAATAAGGACTCTATAGATTTTAATTAAAGTGTTTCTTAAATTTAATATTTTAAGAGTGACAATCATCAAATATTAGTGGGAACTTGGCTTACTTATGTTATTTTTAAATACAAATCATTGAAGCATTGTTTAGATGGGGATGATAATTTTAGGCATCCTTTATTTCAGTACAGTTTGTGTAGTAATTCTGTTCATATTTTTTTCATGACTATATTCTATGAGTTAAGGTACATTTTAAATTCTTTTGTTTTTAAAATTTTTTATTAAGGTATTATTGATATACACTCTTATGAAGGTTTCACATGAAAAAACAATGTGGTTACTACATTTACCCATATTATCTGGTCCCCCCCCATACCCCATTGCAGTCACTGTCCATCAATGTGGTAAACTGCCACAGAGTCACTGTTTGCCTTCTCTGTGCTACACTATCTTCCCCGTGACCCCCCACACGATCTGTACTAAACATAATACCCCTCAATCCCCATCTCCCTCCCTCCCCTTTGGGTACCACTACTCCCTTTTTGGAGTTTGTGAGTCTTCTGCTATTTTGTTCCTTCAGTTTTGCTTCATTGTTAATACTCCACAAATGAGGGAAATCATTTGGCACTTGTCTTTCTCTGCCTGGCTTATTTCACTGAGCATAATAGCCTCCAGTTCCACCCATGTTGTTGCAAATGGTAGGATTTGTTTCTTATGGCTGGATAGTATTCCATTGTGTATATGTACTACATCTTCTTTATCCATTCATCTACTGATGGACACTTAGGTTGCTTCCATATCTTGGCTATTGTAAATAGTGCTGCAATAAACATAGGGGTTCATATGCTTTTTCAGTCTGAGAAGTTGTATTCTTTGGGTAAATTCCAAAGAGTGGGATTCCTGGGTCAAGTGGTATTTGTATTTTTAGTTTTTTGAGGAACCTCCATATTGCTTTCCACAGTGGTTGAACTAGCTTACATTCCGACCAGCAGTGTAGGAGGGTTCCCCTTTCTCTGCATCCTCACCGGCATTTGTTCCTCTTACTCTTTTCAATGCTGGCCATTCTTACTGGTGTGAGGTGATATCTCATTGTGGTTTTAATTTGCATTTCCCTGATGATTAGCAATGTGGAGCACCTTTTCATGTGTCTGTTGGATATATGAATCTCTTCTTTGGAGAATTGTCTCTTCATATCCTCTGCCCATTTTTTAATCGGGTTATTTGCTTTCTGGGTGTTGAGGCATGTGAGTTCTTTATATATATTGATGTTAACCCCTTGTCGGATATGTCATTTACAAATATATTCTCCCATACTGTGCAATGCCTTTTTGTTCTGTTGATGGTATCCTTTGCTGTCAGAAATTTTTAGTTTGATGTAGTCCCATGTGTTCATTTTTGCTTTTGTTTCCCTTGCTCAAGATGTGTTCAGGAAGAAGTTGCTCATGCTTATATTTAGGAGATTTTTGCCTATGTTGTCTTCATAGTTTTATGGTGTCATGACTGACATTCAGGTCTTTGATCCATTTCAAGTTTACTTTTGTGTATGGGGTTAAACAATAATCCAGTTTCATTCTCTTGCATGTAGCTGTCCAGTTTTGACAACACCCATTGTTGAAGAGGATGTCATTTCCCCATTATATGTCCATGGCTCCTTTATCATATGTTAATTGACCATATATGGTTGGGTTTATATCAGGGCTCTCTAGTCTTTTCCATTGGTCTATGGTTCGGTTCTTGTGTCAGTACCAAATTGTCTTGATTACTGTGGCTTTGTAGTAGAGCTTGAAGTTGGGGAGCACAATCCCCCAGCTTTATTCTTCCTTTTCAGGATTGCTTTGGCTATTTGGAATCTTTGGTGGTTCCATATGAATTTTAGAACTATTTGCTCTAGTTCATTGAAGAATACTGTTGCCATTTTGATAGGTATTGCATTGAATCTGTAGATTGCTTTAGGCAGGATGGCCATTTTGACAATATTAATTCTTCCTGTCCATGAACACGGGATGTGTTTTCATTTATTGGTACCTTCTTTAATTTCTCTCATGAGCGTCTTGTAGTTTTCAGAGAATAAGTCTTTGACTTCCTTTTGCATATTTATTCTTACATATTTTATTCTTTTTGATGCAACTGTGAATGGAATTATTTTCCTGATTTCTCTTTCTGCTAGTTCATCATTAGTGTATAAGAATGCAAGAGATTTCTGTGTATTAATTTTGTATCCTGCAACTTTGCTGAATTCAGATATTAGATCTAGTAGTTTTGGAGTAGATTCTTTAGGGTTTTTTAAGTACAATATCATGTCATCTGCAAACAGGGACAGTTTAACTTCTTCCTTACCAATCTGGCTGCCTTTTATTTCTTTGTGTTTTCTGATTACCATGGCTAGGACCTCTAGTACTATGTTGAATAAAAGTGGTGAGAGTGGGCATCCTTGTCTTGTTCCCAATCTTAAAGGAAATGTTTTCAGCTTCTCGCTGTTAAATATAATGTTGGCTGTGGGTTTCTCATATCTGGCCTTTATTATGTTGAGGTACTTGCCCTCTATACCCATTTTGTTGAGAGTTTTTATCATGAATGAATGTTGAATTTTGTCAAATGCTTTTTCAGCATGTATGGAGACGATCATGTGGTTTTTGTCGTTTCTGTTCATTTGGTGGATGATGTTGATGGATTTTAGAATATTGTACCATCCTTGCATCCCTGGAAAAGATCACAGTGGATGATCTTTTTGATATATTTTTGAATTCCGTTTGCTAATATTTTGTTGAGTATTTTTGCATCTGTTTTAATCAGGGATATTGCTCTGTAATTTTCTTTTTTGTGTGGTGTCTTTGACTGGTTTTGGTATTAGAGTGATGCTGGCCTCATAGAATGAGTTTTGAAGTATTCCCTCTTCTACTTTTTGGAAAACTTTAAGGAGGATGGGTATTAGGTCTTCACTAAATGTTTGATAAAATTCAGCAGTGAAGCCATCTTTCCCAGGGATTTTGTTCTTAAATAGTTTTTTGATTACCAATTCAATTACTTTGCTGGTAATTGGTCTGTTCAGATTTTCTGTTTCTTTCTGGTTCCGCCTTGGAAGGTTGAATTTTTCTAGAAAGTTGTCCATTTCTTCTAGGTTATCCAGTTTGTTGGCATATAATTTTTCATAGTATTCTCTAATAATTCTATTTCTGTGGTGTCTGTAGTGATTTTTCCTTTTTTCATTTCTGATTCTGTTTATGTGAGTAGACTCTCTTTTTTTCTTGATGAGTCTGGCTAGGGGTTTATATATTGTTTATTTTCTCGAAGAACCAGCTCCTACTTTCATTGATTCTTTCAATTGTGTTATTCTTCTCGATTTCATTTTACCTCTGCTGTTATCTTTATTATGTCCCTCTTTCTACTGACTTTAGGCCTCGTTTGTTCTTCTTTTTCTAGTTTCATTAATTGTGAGTTTAGACTGTTCATATGGGATTGTTCTTTCCTGAGGTAGGCCTGTATTGCAATATATTTTCCTCTTAGCACAGCCTTTGCTTCACCCCAGAGATTTTGCGGTGTTGAATTAGTGTTGTCATTTGTCTCCATATATTGCTTGATCTGTTTTTATTTGGTCATTAATCCATTGGTTATTTAGGAGCATGTTGTGAAGCCTCACTGTGTTTGTGGGATTTTTCATTTTCTTTGCATAATTTATTTCTAGTTTCATACCTTTGTGGTCTGAGGAACTGGTTGGTACAATTTCAATCTTTTTGAATTTACCGAGGCTCTTTTTGTGGCCTAGGATATGATCTATTCTTGAAAATGTTCCATGTGCACTTGAGAAGAATGTGTATTCTGCTTTTGGGTGTAGAGTTCTGTAGATATCTGTTAGGTCCATCTGTTCTAATCTGTTATTCAGTGCTTCTGTCTCCTTAATTATTTTCTGTCTGGTTGAACTGTCCGTTGGAGTGAGTGGAGTGTTTAAGTCTCCTAGAATGAATGCATTGCATTCTATTTCCCCTTTTAATTCTGTTAGTATTTGTTTCACATATGTAGGTGCTCCCGTGTTGCATAGGTATTTATAATGGTTATATCTTCTTATTGGATTGACCCCTTTATCATTATGCAATGTCCTTCTTTGTCTCTTGTGACTTTCTTTGTTTTGAAGTCTATTCTGTCTGAATCAAGTACTGCAACTGCAACTCCTGCTTTTATCTCCCTATTAGTTGCATGAAATGTCTTTTTCCATCCCTTCACTTTTAGTCTGTGTATGTCTTTGGTTTTAAAGTGAGTCTCTTGTAGGCAGCATATAGATGGGTCTTGTTTTTTCATCCATTCAGTGACTCATTGGTGCATTCAGTCCATTTACATTTAGAATGATTATCAGTAGGTATGTACTTATTGCCATTGCAGGCTTTAGATTCGAGGTTACCGAAATTTCAAGGTTAACTTCCTTACTATCTAAGAGTCTAACTTAACATGCTATTACAATCACAATCTAAACGTTCTTTTTTTTTCTCCTCCTTTTTCTTCCTCCTCCATTTTTTATATATTAGGAATCTTGTTCTGTACTCTATCTCTTGATTGACTTTGGGGATGGTTGATTTAATTTCACATTTGCTTAGAAATTAACTGTTCTACTTTCTTTACTGTGGTTTTATTACCTCTGGTGGCAGCTATTAAACCTTAGGAACCCTTCCATCTATAGCAGTCCCTCCAAAATACACTGTAGGGATGATTTGTGGGAGGTAAATTCTCTCAGCTTTTGCTTATCTGGAAATTGTTTAATCCCTCCTTCAAATTTAAATGATAATCTTGCCGGATAAAGTATCTTTGGTTTAAGGCCCTTCTGCTTCATTGCATTAAATACATCATGCCACTCCCTTCTGGCCTTTAAGGTTTCTGCTGAGAAGTCTGATGATAGCCTGATGGGCTATCCTCTGTATGTGATCTTATTTCTCTCTCTGGCTGCTTTTAATAGTCTGTCCTTATCCTTGATCTTTGCCATTTTAATTACTATATGTCTTGGTGTTGTCTTCCTTGGGTCCCTTGTGTTGGGAGATCTGTGCACATCATGGCCTGAGAGACTATCTCCTACCCCAGATTGGGGAAGTTTTCACCAATTACCTCCTCAAAGACACTTTCTATCCCTTTCTCTCTCTCTTCTTCTTCTGGTACCCCTATAATGTGAATATTGTTCCGTCTGGATTGATCACACAGTTCTCTCAATATTCTCATTCTTAGAGATCCTTTTTTCTCTCTGTGCCTCTGTATTCCTCTTCTCTAATTTGTTTTTCATTTATTGTCTCCTCAACCGTATCTAATCTCCTTTTAGTACCCTCCATTGTGCTCTTCAACGATTGGATCTCCGACTGGAATTCATTATTGAGTTCGTGAATATTTTTCTGTACATCATGAGCATGTTAATGATTTTTATTTTGAAACCCCTTTCAGGAAGAATCAGGAGGTCTATTTCATTTGAATCATTCTCAGGGGTTGTATTCATAATTTTTCTTTGACCAGGTTTCTTTGGCATTTCATATTTGTATATGGTGCCCTCTAGTGCCCAGAGCCCTACTCTCTGGAGCTGCTCAGCCCCTGAAGCAATGTTCGGGGTTGCAGGGGAGCGATATTCATGCCTGTGGGGAGGAAATAGCTGTTTCCTGCTTCCCAAGCTGCTATGCCTTCCTCCCCTGCCAAAACCAGTGGGCCCAGCACAGAGGTATAAGTCTCTATGCTTTGCCTTTGTAGTTGCTGTAGATGGGGCTTCCCTCTGGCTGGCCTAATGCCAGGGTAGGTTTTGTCGGTTTGAGAGCCAGGTGGCGCTAGCTGGGAGAAAGGCGCAGTCCTTCAATCTAGGGAGCCAGGGAGGTGTAGCCAGTCAGGGAGCTGGAGCCCCTGCAGGTCGAGAAAGTTCCCAACCTGCTTGGCAGAGTGCACCTGGACAATTTTGTCTGTGTCCTTTCTTCTGAGCAGTAAGCTGTGTGCAATCCTTGCCCCTTTAGCAGCCCTCTTGCTGTTAGGAAGTCTCTCAGACTGCCTACCTTTCTTTTGTCCCAGAGCAGCCAGATATGGATACCTGCTTTCTACAGGTGGCTGGAATCTCAGTCTCTCCAGGTATTTTGCCTGTCTTAGCTTTCCAACCCCCTAATCACGAGAGTACCATGAAAGCACCATGAAATAAATATAAGTTTGTGCTCCCAGACCAGATCTCCGGAGTTCGGCATTCAGCAGTCCCAGTCCTCCACTCCCTCCCCGCTCCATTTCTTTTTCTCCTGCCAGTGAGCTGGGTGGGGGAAGGGCTTGGGTCCAGCCAGGCCACTGCTTTGGTACGTTACTCTGTTCCGTGAGGTTTTTTCTTCTCTCCAGGTGTATGCAGTTTGGCGCAGCCCTCTTTCCTGTTGCTCTTTCAGGATTAGTCATATTAATTATATTTTCGTTTTAGATGCAATTTTAGGAGAAGCCTCTGTCTCACCTCTCACACTGCCATCTTTAATCCTCTCATTTTAAATTCTTGAGTTTTATTACCTTTAATATTCCTTTTTTGTTTCTAAGTATAGTACCTATTTCATTGAAATCTGAGTTATCTTTAATCTTAAAATGTGTTACATTAGTTGCTGCTAATTTGAATCATTGATATTGGGCACAGAGTCAACTTAGATGGGGCAATATCTTAATCTAATTTGGGGTCAGAATAGAGGAAATAAGTGTGTAATTTGTTTTGTAATGTGTAACTATCTCGGTCTGTTTTTTACGCTGATCTGAATTAAATTTGTTAACAATTTCAGAACTTCTGATTTGTCTTCTGGGATAATTCTGTGGCAATAGAAGGCACTGCACTTCTTTCTTTATCTGGTTTTCTGTTTTGTTTTTTTATATGGGTGCTTTGATATAGTGCGATTTTCTTTTGGAGTGAAGCAAAACATGTTCAAATGAACTAAACATAAAAATTCCTCCTCAAAAAAGGCACTAAAGGTAGCCTAAAAAAGTTTTTGTGCAAATAAATAAGCAACAAAATAGTAAACAGAGTGTAAGGATATGTTTACTGAGGTATAAACTATTCATTGATTCATATGTATGTATATATTTTTAACATACCTAATCATTATTAATTATACCCTCAGTGTAGTCTGGCAGTCCGTTTATATTTTCCTATTCAATTTAAACTTTCATGCCTGACAGCACCTATTCCCCTTCTCCTATGCTCCTGATTTACTACCTCTTCTCTTCTTCCTTCATGTTTAACAAATGACCTCATCACTTCACATAGAAATAGCAGCTATCAGACAGAAATGCCTAAGTTTCCTGATATGTAACCTATAGCTTACCTATAAAGTTACTTATATCCATAGGCATCTCTCTTGTACCACCCTGCCCTTTCCTTTTTTCATAGCAATACAGTAGAAGACGTGTTCCCTCTCCCTCTACCAGGCCCAGTATCCCTTCTTCCCTGATTCTAAATATTTCTTACTCTTCTGTATCTTTAACTTCTCCACTGATTACTTTCCCTTGTCTTTCAAGACATGACATTCTCCTAGGTATCCTTCTGTCTCTCTGGATTGCCCTTTTATAAACTTCTCTCTCTGCCTTCCCTGAACATATTAGTATTCCTTAACAAGTCTGTCCAAGGTCCCTTTTTTCATTCTACACAGTCCCTGGTGTTCTCATCTTTGACATATCTTTTGTTATTCCATTAATGCTGAATACTCTCGAATTTTTAATTCTAGCCAGACTTTCTCTACTTCATTTCTGACTGGTATAGTCAATGCCTAGCAAGACATCACCAGTTGGGATTCTACCAATATCTCAGATTCAGTATGTAAATTGTTGGCTAAATTTATCACATCTCCTAGCAATCTATAGCTTCAATCTGCATCTTCACTCCTGCTGCCTCAGGTTTGTCCTTTCTACTGTCTTATCTGAGCTTTTGCAGATAACTTTCTAAAATTTCTTCCTCCTTATAGCTTCCTTTTTCTCCAGTTCATGCATTCATAGCCCTCTTTCTGTAGCATATGTTTATGTTACAGATTTGCTTAAGTCCTTTCAAAGGATCTCCAGGAAGGCAATCTAGACCTCTATCACTTATCCACAAGTACCCTTTACTCCAGCCATTCTAAACTGGGTTTTCTGACATACTCATTCTTAAAATTCCTGTGTATTTTCCTTCTGCCTCAAATTTCATTTGCCTGATATATCCTCTGCCTGATAAATTCCTACTTACCTTTTAACACTTGCTTTAATACTTTGTTAGTCCTTTTTTGTTAATCCTTACTCTAACCCTTCCTTTCCTACTTCTGTTTGTCATTATATTAGCAGCTTATACAGGCTTCTATGATAATACTTGACACACTATATCGAATCTCTCCTATTTAGAATTTTATACTTTTTTTCAGTTGACCCCCACATCAGACTGAACTTAATGAAAGAGTTTTACTTATCTTTATATCTCAAGAGCCAAGATAAAACTTGACATAATCTTTCATTAATTTTTTGAATGGATAATTTGTAAAAGATCACTTGGTGAGTTAGGCATGGAACCCAGACCTCTTGACTTCAGTGTTCATTATCAAACTGTTTCTACAGATTCTGTGTTAAGTTTTTATAGTCATTCTACTTTTTAAAGAGCCTATTTTAGCATATAGTTGTATTTTTACATGCCTATTTTTCAGCAATATTATTTTTAAATGAAATGTATGTACTTTTTAACACTCTGGTGAATTAACTGTTCATGATTTTAGTTGTCATTTTGGACAGTATAGCTCCTTCTTTTGCATTAACTGTGTAAATCTCTTCATTGTTTAAATACTTGAAATACTAAACCTTTGTAGTGTTGTGTCACTGTATGTCATTGGGTTTCCTTCCACATTTCCCTTCTATGAAAGCTACTTTCATTTGTGGCCATTCTTTTAGTCTGCTCCATTCAGTATAATTGGTGATTCTTAATACATTTCTTGAGCTTTAATCTTCATAGTCACATCTTCTTTAAATTCTACTCCAATTATAGTAATATTATATCCCTTATATAAAAGAATTCACTTTATAAATATCCTAGACCTTCTTGTTCTGATGTTTGGCTGTCTTAAGTCCCTGAAAACAGTTTTTGGTAACAGTGTGTGCTTTACTGATACCAGACAGCCATGTTATCTGAGGGCGAGATTTTCAGGGTCAAGCCTCTTTTGTTGTCCTGGTTAATAAGTAATACTTCTTATTTGTATATAAATATATAATATGTAAACATAACAATTACATATATGTGTATATAAAAACACTGCTCTCTTTGTACTTCATTACCTAACCTATAATATTCTAAGATAAGAATTAGATTTGATCTTAGACTCTCTTTATCTTGATTGTTATTTTTATCAACTACAAGTTTGATTTACACTGAGTGTATTAATTAGTGGAACTAGAATTAGAAAATAGAACACAAATAAGTGAAATGACTTACCAGAATCTTCGAAAGATTTATTGACTGTTAAATCTGGATTTTTCACTTTAAAACCCTGCATATTAAAAAAAAACGTTTTTGTGATCTTTATTCCTTTGCATGTATTATCTGAAAAATAAATAATCAATTCCAGAGTTTATTATCTCTAAAACAAGACTGTTTTTCATTTATACAAATTGGTTATTATGATACTTAGTTCTACCCTAGGCTAGGGTATGCTATTAGCCAAAGTTTGTTTTATTGTACCCTTACTTTAGGTCTTTGTTGAAAGTATGAGAAAGAAATTTAGAAAAAAAATTAAAAAGTGAATAATCCAGTTTCTTTAGCCTTTCTTTTATAGGTACTATGTCAGTTGTTTAATTCTTTATGGTTGTTCTTTGAACCTTAACTGATGGCTCCACAGTTTCTTTTAAAAGGTGAAATTCTGAACTCTGGAAACATTTTTTATGAGGTATACTTAATATATTTCTATTTTTAAAATACTTAGGCAAGTTTGAGACAAATATTATGGGTGAAGAGAAGAGTAGCAAGCTAGAAAGGTTTATTATTACCTCAAGACTATACTATTAAGAATGTGATCATATTGTAACTTTAATGTAAAACTGATTATGCATTCTGTGTGTTTATGTGTCTCTGTGTGGTTTTTTATTACAAAGATAACAGAAGCCAAGGACCCCAAGTGTCATTTATTTCATAAATATGCAACCAGCTGAGCACTTGAGAACTGATTGGACTACATAAAAGTAACTCTTATAAGTATATTATCTAAAATAATAGCAAGTAGAAGAGGAGCTCTGCTGTGAATGAAACTATTAGGCACTCCCTATAATTGCCCCGTAAATCAGATGGACACAAGACAGCTGCACAAGGAAGATAGGCTTAGGAAAGACTTAAATCAATGGGATTCAGTCACATCCAAGTGAAATTATATCAGTCAATAATATCCCTTTTAAATGACTGAATCTTTCGGACCTAAATTTCTCGTCAGGTTATTCATTTGTGTCAAATAATTAAAGATTCAAATAATTTTCTGATTATATCAAGGACTTTGTTATGACATGTTCTGGAAATGTAGGTCTTTTTTAAAGGAAAGGTGAGTTTTATGAAGAGCATGGAATACACTGACCAAAGATGTCTTCCATCTTTTGAAATTTTCCTTTGTAAAGAAATTATGGAATCTATTTTTTCCCTATTCTTTTTTAAACAAGATTCTTGTATTTATTCTGTAATCTCTAAGAAACCAAATTTATTTTTTAATCTATTTGATATTTATTAAAAATGTTAAAAATCCACTCATTTATTCATTCATCAAATTGTTATATGAAGGGTATATAAGAGACATATGAATTTAGAGGATCTTGGAAATATTCCTAAAAGGATGAGGGGAATCTTCACCTAACAAGTGTCATTTGAGATGGCTCTTAAAGGATGAGCACATGTCAGGAGACTGAGATGGGAAGTAGCAAATCCAAGAGAGCGAATGAATGAAGACACAGGGTGGGATCATTGCCGTCATGTGTGATACAGGTTTAAGATAGATTAGGGCTTGGGCCCTTAATTCAGGTTAAAGATTTTAGGAGTCCTGATGGGGACTAATGGAAGGCAAGAGATGATGGAAAGGATAGTAGTTTGGAAAACTGATTTGTGTGGTGGCCTCGGTGATGAATGAATGGTCAGCTAGAGGCAGACCAGTTTGGGGGGCTAGGAAATGAGACTGATGGGAAATAAATAGAAAGGATTAGGAAGATTCAGAAGATATAAATTCACACTGAGTTTCAGCAGATTGTTAACCAAAATGGGAGGCAAGGAAGAAAGATGATGTTAAACCAAACTGGTCGACTTTAAGATAACGAATTAGAAAGAATGATGATACCAGTAATGGTAAGATGATTGTCTCTATATATTTTTAGAAGACAGATACAGTAGGTGACTGGTATCCTAGGGAATTGTGAGGGCTCTTCTTAGGTGTGTTTAATTAGAAATTTCCAGAATACTTTTAAAATTATAAGATTATAAATATAGAGAGGAATCAAAATCAAACTCTGGAAATAGATTTGGTAACTGTTACAGATTTGTTCTGTGTAACTCAATGTCCAGTCCTAACATTACTACCTTTACTTTAGGTAGCTGTTTCTCTAAGAGGATACAAGAAGATCTGGTAGGAAATCATGTTCTGTAAGAATGGAAGAACTGAAAGAACTGGGTAGATATCCTTGGTTTAGTTGGACCACAGGCTGAATCCAGAGAAATTTAGTTATCAGATAGGAGATCCTCAAGATGAGAGTGTTTAATATTCTGAGGCATCTTTTAAAGCTTTGTTTTGGTGACCAAAATATCTGTATAAATAATATTTGTCCTTGCTTAGTTGAATGTCAACTGGTCCACCTTAAGTAAATTTGTAAAATATTTGTAATCATTCCTCCACCCCCTTTATTTTTTAGCTTTTGTTTCCGTGCATTTTTCTTTATGGTTTCTTCATATCGGCTCAATTTACTCTACTTTAAGCAGAGGTTCTTAATCTTTAGGTTACATTCAGATCACTGAGAGGTTTATTAAACTAGAATTTCTGTTTTGGACATTCTGGGGTGGTGCCCAAGAATTTGTATTTCTAACAAGTTGTCAACGCTGATTCTGATCATTTGGGGATTGTACATTGAGAACCACTGCTTTATTCCAGAGGCCCTTTAGCTGAAGCCCTAAAATAGTGGTTCTCAGCTTAGCCAAGGTTGCAAATCACCTGTAGAAATAACTTAAAGAAAACCCGGACTAATAAAAATGAAAAAAAACCTACTTTGGAGATTCTGAATCAGTAGATCCTAAATATTTGACATGGAGTTGGGCATCTGTGGTTTTAAAAAATTTCACAGGTATTAGGTATCTAATAGTACCTTGCAGGTACTACCTATTATACTTATGCCTGTTCTCTCAGGACTTTAGATTCACCCTTTCATTATTTTAAGTTTCAGCTGTTTCGGGAAGAGTTTAGAAAAGGATTCATTCATTCAGCAAATAATTATTATATATACATTTGTACTTGGTTCCAGGTACAAAGGTGAACAACATGGGGATGGTACATCAGAGTTTAAACATTTACAGCCTTTTTTGCATATGCTCACATACCTTTGATCTAAACTCAAATGAGTTGGCCTTCTTGAAGTCTTTATACGTAGCTGGTCCTATGTAGGTACCTTGTAAGACCAATAGCCCCATTATATACTAGCTGAACCTGATCATTCACTCTTTGAGTGAATATCTGATAATCCTTTAAAGACTATATGGCTTGATACTTAAGATTTCTATTTTTACTGTAGTCAGAAAGTGTAATACAGTCCTGCCCAAAAATATTTTCAGGTTTTAGACTCTATAAACTTTTAATTTTCCCTGTGACTTCCTCTTTTAACTCATGAGTTAGTTAGAATTGGGTTGTTTTATTTCCAAATATTTGGGGGATCTCCATATGTCTTTCTGATAATGATTTCTAGTTTAATTCCACTGTGTTCAAAGAACATACTTTGTATGATTTCAGTTCTCTTAAATCCACTGAGGTTGGTTTTATGGCCCAGAATAATGGTCTGTCTTTGTGCTCAGAAATATCTTTGGAGATATTGCGGGTTCAGTTCCAGATCACTACAGTAAAGTGAGTATCACAATAAAGCAAGTCAAATGAATTTTTTGCTTTCCCGGTGCATATAAAAGTGATGTTTATTCTGTACAGTAGACTGTTAGGCATGCAATAGCATTCTGTTTAAAAGAAATGTACATACCTTAATTAAAAAATACTTTATTGCTAAAAAATGCATATGGACTTTCAGCAAGTCAATCTTTTTGCTGGTGAAGGGTCTTAACCTCAATGTTGATGGCTGCTAAATGATCAGGATGGTGGTTGCTGAAGGTTGGTGGCTCTGGCAATTTCTTAAAGACAGCAAGGAAGTTTGCCAAATTAGTTGACCCTCCTGATATGAACAGTGTCTCTGTAACATGATACTGTTTGATAGAATTTTACCCACAACAGAACTTTTTCAAAATTGCAATCAATCTGCTCAAACCCTGCTGCTGCTTTATCAACCAAGTTTATGTAATATTTTAAATCTTTTGTTGTCATTTCAACAATCTTCACAGAATCTTCAACAGAATTCAATTCCATCTCAAGAAACCACTTTCTTTGCTCATCCATAGAAAACAACTCCTCATCCATTCAAGTTTTATCATGAGATCACAGCAGTTCAGTAACATCTTCAAGCTGTTATTTCTACCATATCTGCAATTACTTCCTCCATTTAAGTCTTGAATCCCTCAAAGTCATCCACGAGGATTGGAATCAACTTCTAAACTCCTGTTAGTGTTGATATTTGAATCATGAAAGTTCTTAATGATATCAAGAATGTGAACCATTTACACAAGTTTTTATTTACTTTGTCCAGACCCATAAGAGGAATTACTATCTGTGGCAGCTATAGCCTTTTGAAATGTATTTCTTAAATAAGAAGATTTGAAAGTTGAAATTACTCCTTGACCCATGGGCTGCAGAACAGATGTTGTGCTAGCAGGCATGAAAACAGTAATCTCGTTGTCCATCTCCATTAGCTCATGAGTGACCAGATGCATTGTCAATGAGTAGTAATATTTTGAAAGGAATCTTCTGAGCAGTAAATCTCAAGAGTGGGCTTAAAATATTCATTTGTAAACAGATATGCAGTCATCCAGGCTTTCTTGTTCCATTTAGAGCGCAGGCAGAATAGGTTTAGCATAATTCTTAAAGGCCTAGAATTTTCAGAATAGTGAATGAGTGAGCATTGACTTCAACTTAAATTCACCAGCTGCATTAGCCTCCAACAAGAGAGCCAACATGTCCTTTGAAGCCTTGAAGCCAGGCTTTGACTTCTCTTTAGCTATGAAAGTCCTAGATGGCATCTTCTATCAGTAAATGGCTGTTTCATCTACACTGAATATTTGTTTTTAGTGTAGCCACCCTCATTAATTATCTTAACAAGATCTGGATAACTTGCTATACCTTCTACATCAGCACTTGCTGCTTCACCTGCACTTTTATGTTCAGAGATGGTTTCTTTAATCTTCATGAACCAACCTCTGTCAACTTCATATTTTTCCTTTGCAGCTTCCTCACCTCTCTCAACCTTCATAGAATTGAAGAGAATTAGGGCCTTGCTCTGGATTAGGCTTTGGCCTAAAGGAATGTTGTAGATGGTTTGATCTTCTGTCCAGACCACTAAAATTTTCTCCGTATCAGCAGTAAGGCTGTTTTGCTTTCTTCTAGTTCATGTGTTCACTGGAAAAGCACTGTTAGATTCCTTCAAGAACTTTTCCTTTGCATTCACAGTGTGGCTAACTGTTTGGCACAAGAGGCCTAGATTTTGGCCTATTTTGGCTTTCCACTTACCTTCATTTCTAAGCTTAATCATTTCTAGCTTTTGATTTAAGGTGATAGGCAACTCTTCCTGTCACTTGAACACATGGAGCCTATCATAGGATATTAATTGGCCTAATTTCAATATTGTTCTGTCTCAGGGAATAGGGAGGCCTGAGATAAGGAGAGACAGGAGCCGCTGGATGGTGGAGCAGTCAGAACACACACATTTATCTGTTAAGTTCATTGTCTTACATGAGTGTGATTGATGGAACCCCCCAAATACTCAGAAGAGTAGCATCAAAGATCACTGATCACCATAACAAATATAATGATAATGAAAAAGTTGGAAATATTGTGAGAGTTACCAAAATGTGACACAGACACACAACATGAGCAAATGCTGTTGGAAGAATGGCACGGATTGCTTGACACAGGGTTGCCACAGACCTCCAATTTGTAAAAAACACAGTATCTGTGAAGTGCAATAAAACAATAAAGAAATGAGATATTCATGTATGTATTTGGTGTTATAGAAAGTCCTGTAACAGTAGGTTGTTTGTGTTATTCAGATATTTTATATATATATATATACACACACACACACACACACACACACACACACACACACTTATTTTCTGTCTAGTTGTATTATTAATTACTAAGAATAT
This sequence comes from Smutsia gigantea, assembly GCA_032199065.1. Classification (NCBI taxonomy): domain Eukaryota; kingdom Metazoa; phylum Chordata; class Mammalia; order Pholidota; family Manidae; genus Smutsia; species Smutsia gigantea. Next base: position 103,897 of record JAVSCE010015741.1, on the reverse strand, counting down.
TAAAGTGTCCAACCGATTTATATATATCACCTTTCGGTCCTATTAGTTTTTGCTTTTACAGTTTAAACTTTTTTATTACTTCTTGGTGACTTGACTCTTTTATTGATGTCCCTTTTAGTCCCTGGCAACATTATTCTTCTGAAGTCTCCTTTGCGTGATATTACCATAGGCACTCTAGTTTGCTTTTGATTGATGTTTACATGATGTATCTCTTACCCTTCTTTACATTTAACTATATCTATCTATATATAGAGATAGATAGATATAGATATATTCACATACAAATGCATACCCAGAGACACAAGCTATATTTAAAGTGGACTGAATTTCTTGTAAACAGCATGTAGTTGGGACTTGGCTATTTTATCCAGTTTGACAATTTTAGTTTTACCTGGGCTGGCTATATCATTTAGAGTTAGTGTATTATTGATACGGTTGGGTTTAAATCTACCATCTTGATATTGGTTTATATTTATTCTTTCTGTTTTTTCCTCTTTTTCTGCCTACTTTCACATTTTTTTAATGATTGCATCTTATCTACATCATTGTTTTATTATTTAGGCAATTCTCAGAACTTTAAGTTGCCCTAGGGTTACAATATACATCCTTAATGTATCACTGACTCCCTTCAAGTATTTTACTATTTTACAATTAGTGTAAGAACCTTTTTAAAACTCACACTTAATGCCAGTGGCAGTCTTAAAGGCTAGCTTATCCTCATCTGAAAGTCTCTTTTCCCTTCACATTCTCCAAGTTCATTATTTATCCCCATTGTATCTAACTCAGTGACTTATAAAAGTGTTCATTATAAAAATATACATACCAAAAATTCAAAACCAAGAGTTTAAAACCTTTAAGCTTATAGCATCTTACTATACTTACTTTTATTCATGTAATTTTAATGATTTTTTTGAAAAATTTTTAAAAATATATAGCTGTCATATATTATTTGAAAATAAAAATATTAGAATTATTTGGGAACTATTTTCTCTCATTTGCCTTTCTCAATATGGTGGCTTCCTTGAGACCTTTTTCAGTGTCTGTTTCACTGTTGTCTATTATTCTGTATACTTCAGCTTCTTTAATGTTCCTTCTTGCCTCTTTCCATGTGTCTTCTGATTAGCCCTCCTCAGATCCCATTCTGTTTGCCTTGGCTCTCTTCATTTTTATTGCTAATTGTATAATGTCATTCTGTAGCTTTAATATATCTCAGTTCCTCCAGCCTTCTGGGTCTTTCTCTTGACAAAATGGCATAAAGCTGAACTCCAGTCACTGTGGAAAGTCCCCAGTATCATCTCTAATATCCAAAGCAGGCCATATGGTCCCCTACTTCTTCATTCTCCACTGTACCCTGCTATTCTTTACTTTATTCTCCAAATACCATTATGCTAAAGCTGTCTTGAACATTTCCTGAACAATTTACAGTAACAGGTCTTCACAGCACAGAACATTCTAAAATTTAAAACTGAATGCTTTTTAATCATTGTTCTTAGAAGTTACTTGGGCATCCTTACCAAGAATGTTGCCTTTGTGACCTTGCTTTTTAAAATCAAAGATCAATGGCTTAAGTTCATGTCTTTAGACCTAAAGTGATGCTGACCATATATCATGAACAGATTAGATTCTAAAGAGGAATTTAGAAAATAAACTAAGTCTTGTGAGGGAAACTTTAATGTTATTTTTTAAGAATGCTTTTCTACTAGAACTGGGGAACATGTTTAATTCAAATACTAATATTTGAATAATGGAGGTAGTCCAGCTTTCTCTGAATTTTTCTTCTCAAGGTAGTCTGATGAAATTTGGATTAAGAAGAAAATGTCTACTCAGTATATATTTTTCTTTTATTATTAAGGTGGCTTGACAATTTAATGTATGACATTCTTTGACTTTCAAATCTATATTAAAACACTAAACCTTTAAGTAAACCTTGTATGATTCATAAATATGTTAAATATGTTTGTTATGTGTTTTTAATGTTTGAATCTTTAATTTTTTTTGTTTTTTAAAGAAATGCTTTGTTGACAAGCAATCTGTATTTAAAGAAAACAGAAGCCTGAACATGGTATATATTAATTACATAGTGAAGTGTGGTATTTCTGAAGTATGCAATTTTAGAATAGTAAACTCATAATTTCAAGAATATATAGCAATGAAATATTTCTCATTTCACTCATTTTTTAATAAAATTTATTTTTTCAATTTTGTACTTATTTTCGGTTGTAGTATGTTAATATTGTTAACTTCCAGAAGGGATTGGGTAGACTGTAACTCTAGCTACAGTTCTGCTACTGGCTTAAGTTACCTCTAAAGCCATTTTCTCATTTGTTGAATGAGGGTACCACCCTAATTTTTTCTCAAATTTCTTAACTTTTGTAACTCAAAGAGATTCCAAAACAAACAGTATACAGTCTTGAAAAGTATTTTGAAGTCTGTAATTCTGCCATGTATCTGTCACTTGAATCATCTGCCCAGTATCACTGCTAAGCAACAGGGAAAGAGCATCTGCTGGGAATAGAAATCTGTGAGTACCCCATACCCTCTTGAGTTAGCTCTTACCATTGACAGTTTCTGTCTGCAAGTGAGCTGACATGTCTTTCTTTAATAATTTCAATCCTTGGACAACTTCTAGAATTAGAAACCACTGTATTGTTTTCTAGTTTTTATTTTTTAATCAAATATCCTGGTCTATCTGTTCCTCCAATAACAAGGTTTTAACTTATATTGGTTTTGTAGAGTTTTGGATTTGTGAAATAGACATAGTATAAATGAGATTAGAAGTGAAATGTATTTAAAAATAAGATTGGATGTAAATTCTGGAGTTGATAGATTTTGATATCGATAGAGGTAATAATTTATAAGAATATATTTTTAACATACATAATTGAATCCCAGGGAAATGTTATTTTAAAGTCTTTATGGAACGGTAATTAAAACAATGCTAATATTAGGTGCTTACTATGCCCTAGACTCTATTGTTTGCTCTCTAAATGTATTATCTCAATCACTTTTACAACATCCTATTAGGTACGCACATCTCTATTTTGGAGATTAGGTAACTGAGGTAGAGAAACACTAAGCTTCATAAAATAAAAGTTATTCCATTATATATTGAAATTATATAAATTGTTATGTATTAGAATATAGTTTGTTCCCCTGCAACAAATGGCTACTAATGTGTTTGATAAATCTATTCTTCATATTAGTTGCTAAGATTTAGAGTGGTAATTATGGGCAAATCAATGTGCTAGTGCCTTACATGTTTTATCTCATATCATCCTCATAGCAACCCCATTAGATACTGATTTTACCCCTATTTTGTGGGTGAAGAAGCTGAGAAGAATTACTTGTCCAAGATCACACAACTAGAAAGTGATGGAATTAGTTTGAATCTAGGCAGCTTGATGCTCTTAATCATTAAGCATACTGCTTATCCAGGCTACACGGCTTTAGCATATTTGACTTTGTTGGGACAAAGAAGTAGATGGCTCTTGGCAGGCAATTCCAGCTATACAAGATACAGACTACTGATGCATTCATCAGAGAAGCCCTTTGAAAACAGTTAATTCCTTTTGTTCTACATGAATTTGTAAGTAAGCTTACTAGGTGACATGGAATAAATACAAAGCCAAATGTTGATCTCTGATGTAAAAACAAAACAAAACAAAAAACCATTGGCTTTGTCCTAGTAAGATAGCAGCCAAGTCACATTGCTTATTCTGGCTTTAAGGGAGATCTGAACTATTAAGTGAAATTCTAGAATGGAGGAATGTTAGCAATAGCTTTTTAGTTTTTTATGAAATTAAAATGGACTTAGATTTAACTGAAGTTTAAAGCAGAGATCTAATATATGTATATTGAAATTCCTGTCAAAGTTAAATACAGATACATCTTTTGGGTTTTCTGCTGGTCTCCATCATTTGTGAATGTAATCAAGAGTTAAACTCTACTTCCGTGGTAAATGATGTGGTTGCTTCCTCTTGCATTGTGCTTATCTGGTAGTGCATAACCTTCAGGCAAAGCACTTCTCAGAATATCAGATTTATATTGAGCTTAAACTTCATTTTAAAACTGAAGCACTGAGAACACGTAGCATATGTGAGTATTCAACAAGGGAATTCAACTCTTTCTATTTCTCTGATGTTGGTAAGTGCATTTCACTGAAAACCTTGTTTCACACTGTATTCTTTTTGTTCCTGCATGGTTTTAGTTTTGCATTCTTTGGAGGCTCTTCAGTTTGGCTTGGGAGCTCTTGTGAGTCGTGCTTTATTTGTCTATGACTGTGCCACTTTTCACTTTCTTTTTCTCAGTGGAACTTAGAAGCATTAAACACATCTCTCTATATAGTTAAATGTAAAAATGAACTTTTCTATGATGTGTGACTATGTGGCAGTTTCACCTCATCTACACAGATACAAATATCTGAAGGAAATAATGTTTTTATTTTTATTGCAGTAAAAAAAAAGTTACTTATCATTAAGCACCTAAAATTTCTCCTCTGAAAATAAAGACAAAGCTAGTGAATATGTGTTGACAGGGAAATAAATACAAGAAACACTAGAGAAAATTTTGAGAAATAAATGCAAATGAATGAGTTTTGAAAATTTGGCTAAAATTATGCATTTACAATCATTGACTGGATCTTTACAGGAGGTGTATTCTCTGTCATGTTTGTTGCACAATCCACTAAAGTAGCTAGTTAGGGGTACACATTTCTTAACCATAACTGACCATTTCTAGTATAGTCTTTTAAAAGGAAGCCAGTGTAGGCACAGCAAGATGAGAATCATTTGAAAATTTCCTCCCTGAGACTCTATAGTTGAATAAAACAGCCCTGTAACCTACTTAATAGGTATGCTTGTTTTCAGCACAGTTGCATGCTTTCTCAAGTATTGATGAATTGCCATATAGGATTTAAAAAATTACAAACTGCTATTTTTCAAAACATTGATTAAATACATGTTTGCTTATATAAATACAGGACCCTTCAACCTTTTAATATTTTCTTTTTTGTTTTATTAAATTAGATTTGTCAACTAAAAATAGAGGTAGTAATAATAATAATACAAGAGGAGGCAACTCAGTGTTTCAAGTGACAAAATAGTTCCATTTTAACCAGTAAGAATTCTGCACATGATCATGGCATTTAGGTTTAGGGTATCTATCTCTGTGGACCAGATCATATGGGTATTGTTAGTATGTTTCATAAGACATAGTGCAGAGCTGCTATGATCTTTAAATGTTAATATTCTTTTCTTATCACTTTACTGTGTAGATACCCTTCATGAGACCCAACTCTGCCACAGCTCATCCTCGGAGGCAATCCTGGAAACCTCTTTTATAAGTGTGATTTTAAAAATGTGGATAACACTCAATAGAATACATAAAGTAAAGGAGAACAGCTATCTTGTCCTTCCCATAAGCTTATCACTGCAAAAAGTTGCCTTTGCTTGTCAGGTTTGAATAGAATGTAATTGATTGGTTTGTTACTTGGACTGACAAGGCAGTTAATTTGCCTGTGGGATTTTTTCTATTTTTTTCCTTGTGCTTTTTCTTTTTTTTGCACTAATCAGAAACATTTGATATGTGCATTGTTGAAAATTACTAGATAATGTCTGTCAGAATTGTCCTACTAAGTAATGTCTTTCCCTCTTGCCTCTTTGGCAAATGATGATACACAGTGTTTGGACTTACTGAAGAGTAACGGAAGCCTGTGGGACTTAAATGTACTTCTCACTGTTGTTGTTAAACAATATCAGTAAGAAATAAGAAAGACAATGCATTCCACTTGCCTGCTAATCTGTTTCATCCAATTTATTGCATATATTTATATATGAAATGCTGTGCTGGAAAACAGCTATAGACTCTTACATTAATTGTTATTTCTATTTATAATATTCAGCAAAAGTGAAAGACCTGTGAAGTATATGCCATTCTAATTTTGATTTTATTCCTAGTGTGAAAGCATTTATAGCATGAAGTTTTCTCCATTTTAAGCTCATTAATAACAGTGTATCTGTGTTGATCTCTAGATACTTTTTAGCAGTACCCGAATTTATTCAGTCTTTATTGATTTAATATGGACTTTCTGTGTTCAATATAATTTTATTTTCTTGAGCTTAAATAAGAGATTATGAAATAAGGATGGTGATACAAAGTTTATTGACTGTAGACATCCTGCCAGCTGAGAGATCTTCATCAACATCTGTTATCTGCAGAAGTTTACAGAATTAAAATTTGATCTTCAAACTTTAATGATCCAGTTTTAAGTTAACGACAGAAATATGTTGAATATTCATCACTCCATCTTGAACTGATTTAGAAGAGACTCTTTGCTGAAATTGAAATGCACATATACATGTAAACTGTCAATATGTCTTGGAATTTCCTGATTTATAAATGTGGTTTTGGCATCTTTTCAGATATAATGGTAATTGAAAATAGTTCAGACTTTAGGAATAGAGTAGGCAATGTTATAGATAGTCATGAGCAAGTGTAAAAATAAAGTATGCTAGTATTCTATAATTATAATAAGGAACCATATTGGATAAGATGTTTAATAAAAGTAATATGTATATAAAATATGTATAAACTGAGATTGTTAACTTATCAAAAGATCTGACCACATTGGAGGAAAAATATTAATAACCTGTAGCAAAACCAGTAGCCCTTTTTTCTTTTTTAAGGATAAGAAAGTACTCATAATTTATTACCACATAAGGTTAAGAAAAATTTGGTAATTATTACTATTACTAGACTCGAGGTGATTTTTAGAAAAATGACAGACTGCCTTTTTCTTAAAAAAATATGCTAATGGAAGTAGGCCCTGACACTCCTTGATACCTGGTGAGAAATTACTAGTGGTCATTTTATTTTTTGAGAAAAAAATTAGGCCTTGTGGTTTTTGTGTCACTATTAATCAAAATCCTTTCTACCTTGGTTCTAATTAGAATACTACACTATAATCATTCTCCATCTTGCAATCTTTAGTGGTGGATACACTATTATGTATTTGGTGCTGGCCCTAAAATCTTTGTCCCACATCACAGATATAAACTGAGTAAGTCATAAGATCATTGGTCCTGCAAACATTTATTTGGAGCAGGAAAACTTTTGAAGGGAGTAGAATAAAACATTTTCTAATAGCCTCCTAAATGCTCTCATGCTCTCATATTTCTACAGTATAAAATGAACTATTTTCTATAATTGGTCCAATTGCTATTGAAAGGAGATATTAATGTGTGTTCAAGAAAATATACACTAAATGGTTCATATTTAACAGATAAATGTAAGAGAAAATTGTATGACAGATAAATGATGGCTGTTTGTCACACATAGGGAAAAGAAAAAACACTAAAATATCAGGGAGGAAATTACATGACTGAAATAAAGAAGAATGACACAGTGGTTCTCAGACTTTATAGTGCACCAGAATCACATGAAGGATTTGTTAAAACAGGTTGCTGTCCTGTCCCCTTATCTTCCTCCTCTCTACTTTATTCCCTTGTCTCTCTGCAGTTTCTGATTCTGTGGGTCTGGGCTGAGGCCAGAATCTTTGCATTTCTAGTAAGTTCCCAAGTGGATCTGATGCTGCTGGCCAGGGACACCACTTTGAGAACCATCTGTATGTAATATTTTTAAAGAATCATTGTGTTGTGGTTGACATTGATTGGATATGACTAATCTCTTTAAGAGCGCTCTTAAATTTTCAAAAATATTATTTCAAAAATATTTGTAGAAGTCTTTGAAGTGGTTTCATCTACAACATATACAATGTAATTTCATTATTTTCATAAATTTAGTTAAATGTTATTTTACACCTATTATGGGGACAGCACTATATTAGGTACAGAAACAGGAACATAGCCTTTGTCCATAATTCACAAATTCCTTGCTGAAAAAAGATTTGAAATTCGGGGTATGTTTAAACATGAAAACAAAATTTAGCATTAACTTTTATCCATCTTAAGTTTAGAAATTATATCTATATATCATTTATATATCATTGATATTCATGTGTTTCTTGAATGTTTATCTGATTTTACATTTATTATGTTAAAAATAGGTTGCTGACCAGTAAGTAATGAGAATATTCATACTCATTATCCTATTTCCCTATTTTTACATCCTGTTACTTTATGAGACCACTCTTTAAACACTCAGTGTTCCTATTTGACAAACTTATCACTATTTTAATGATTCACAATATGGGAAGGTTTTATGGATATTTCACCAAAAGAGATATGAGGAATTCAGAAGGATTCTGTGCAACAGAGTGGAATATTAATATCAAAAAAATATTTTTTTAATTTTCTGTAATCACTTTTGATAGTTGAAATTTTAAGAGACTTAGCTTTAGAGTTGCTTAGCATATTAAGGCAGAAAATTTTCCTACCTGAGTAAGCACTTTGTAAATTTACATAGTACTAAGGATTATGATTAAAAATATTTCTAAGATAGACATGCTTTGCAAATACTCTTTATAAAAATGTAGACCTCTTTCTCCTAGTGCTTACTCTAAAAGACTGTCTGTAGGCCTGATGATAAGATTCTCTGCTGTTCAGTTACATAAGATAAAAAGAAATTGCATGCTCATGCTGGGCTTTGTAAATAAAATGAGATTGACCCTAGACATTATCTCATTTATTTGATTTACATCATAAAATCAAGATCTACACTATTGATTAGAGCATAATTAGTTAATTATGAACATAGAAATACAAAATTATGTGGGGCTTGAGCACATCAGGCTTTAATGCTGAAAATTTTCCAAGGGCATGAGCAGATGGAGATCAATTTATTAAAGAACAAAGCAGACGTGTTTCAGGTATAGAAATGTCTAATCATTCTCATGCTGTGAAGAGGTACTTGACTTAATTGTGTATTTTTATATAAATTCTTTTTCATGTTTTATTTTTTCTTTCACGTACAACCTTGTAATCTGTTACAGATGTAGCTAACTGCATTGATCCCATTATTTTAGTTATCATTATATATGAATTTGGATTTCAATAATTGCCCAGTTTTCCAGTTAACATATTTTCATGTATAAAAAATACTTTGGCTTTCTTACTGCCCATTCATTCATATTGCCTGTGATAAAAGTCTATAGTGGCATTAATGAAGGTATGGTCGAGACCTTCACATTATCTTACATTTGCAAAATGTGATATATAAAAGACATTTTCTAATTATTTTGTTTAGAAAATGCTCATATAGGTGAGCTGCACTAAAATTGTTGTAAAATGTAGGGACTAACATGTCTTTATCGATATTAAATGTTTGAGTTTTTTGTGACATTAAAATGTTTTGTGTGATATTGGTAGAACACAGAATTTTGTGCAAGCTTTTATTATTTTTAAAGTAAATTAACTCATGAGCCACTATCCTGCATTTTCTCTGTCTGTTGAAATGAGTAATTGAAATAACTGGCTACCATTTAATGGAAGAATCACTATTGATTAAGATTTGCGTAGGTATTTAAGTTGTTAGGTTTATTTAAGTAATGTCAATACTCAAGACCAATTTTTTTTATCGTTCTTGTATAGAATTTTTACAAAGAAATGATGAAAAAGTAAGAATGTCTAACCCATCAATTCTGCTTGATATTTAGGTTTTTGGGTTTTTTTTAAGGGAACAGATGTAATAGTGTATATTTTCAGAGTCAGTCCTTTATGTCACTCTATATTGACTTGGAAAGGACCTAAATAAAAGTGTTTCATTGACATAAGAAATAGCTATGATTATAGAATAGCTTGGTCATAAAATATGTATATTCTTTTTCCAATCCCATGGTATGGATTTCTCTTCTTCCTGAAGTTTAGCTTATCATCTGGCTATAAATTATGTGCATAAATGGTGCACTTGTTAAGAGTTAAAAAGTAGTTACTTAGTGTATTTACCTAGTGAAATTATCAATTGGAAATGGAACAAGTTTAAGAAAATAGCCTGTTAGGTACAGCCAGAAATAAATGAGTTATTTCTTTTTGCTTGTATCATATTCTCAGTAATTAGGTAAACATATGATTGTTTATTCTATGGATCATAGGACATGTGAACATAAATCATTTTCTTCCTCTCCTTTGTCTAGGGTACTTTACTTAACCATATGCTAAGTAAGTATTTTAAATACATATAATACTGTGTTTATTTGGTCACTGCATTTTGTTAAATGAATGTGTAAAAGACCATATATATAGCTGCTTTTATTCTTTACATCTGTATCCATTATGATTTTGATGCCTAGAAGGTTGTATTTAGTAAGAATCTAGTTAAACTATCGGGTATCCTTTTCTCTTAAATAGGATTCACTTTATCTCATATAAAATTCTAATTTTAGAATGCCATATAATGTTAAGGTGTACAATATTTATTAGATGTTTAAAGGATACTTCTTTAAGCATTCAGTTTGCATTTTATTTAAAAATTTCAGTGTTTATAGTTTAATTTTATATAATCTTTTAATATTTTAAGACATTGCCTTGCTAGTCAAAATATGTGCTATTTGTATATTAGTCTTTTTATTATATAGACAGTTGTGTTATTTAATAAAGTATATTGTGTTATATCACTTTGTTTTGTGGGTCAATGACTGCTTTTCCAAGAGTTTTAATACATTTTAGTCACGATTTTTTTTGATAAGTATGTACTCTACTGTGTGCTGCAATTATGTGTTTACAAGTTTAGTAAGAGGTAGGAGTAGAGACCGTAATTACCATGTGATCAATAACTATTTCAACTCTGTTTCAGCTTTTAGGTAGCAGAATGAATGCAGACCCTTAAGAGTTTCTGATTTTCAATTTTTTTTAATGATCTAAGTTTGTAACATAGCCAGAATTTGTTGGCTGACAAAATTTGCTGCAATTTACAAAGTGGTATATATATGCGTGAAATAAGTAATCCACTATTTTTACTATCTACCTCGTTCTTTGATTTCTGGGATTCTTAATGCTATCTGTTATATCTGCCTATCTCATATTAATTCTTTCAAATTCTGCTCAAGTTCACTTGTGTCACTGAGGATATTTCTGTTACCAGCACATGAAGCTGTGGATTTCTTCAATTTAATAGCCTAGTGTAGAAAACAACCAGATTTTTCCCACATGGAAATAATTTTAGTCACTTGAGCTTATTATTTGTGTATTTGTTTATTCACAGAGTTATGGATTTCAAAATTGGGTTATTTATATTTTTGTTTTGCTTCTGGATTTTAGCAGGTTCTAAGTGTATTAACTACTCCTTTTTGCTGTTTAGTCTTGGAATTGCAGTTTTATTTACTGGTGAGTGAGTTATAACTTGAGAGAACTCCCATAACAGCCCCTAATTCTGACAAGCAAATTTTGCCTTTCCTCTGGGACCCGTCACAAATACATTATAGTTCTACATGCAGACTAAGTCATTGTAAAAGGTATCACTAATGAAGGAATCAGCAGGACTAAGTCATTTCCAAATGGCATATACTTCAACATTATCTTCTAACAAATGTAGCATATAAAGCCTTTCTTTTCCCTTTGCATTTATTCTTGAGCTAAAAGATAGCTTGATTTTATAATTAACTGAAATCAACTACAAATTGGAACTATATCAATATAGCAAACTTGTTCTTAATTTATTAGCTAGAAGTACATAGATAGACCAACAAGGATCACCCGCATACATGAACGTGAAAAATAATGAATTATGATTTACCTTTGTATTCATCAAAATGTTTGACTTGAGTTATACAGTAGAAGTCATAATTTGCAGGTTATTATGACATAGCTATGAAGTAAATATGCGACAATTAGGTTGTAGTTTGATATGAACTAGGAAAACATTAATTCCCTAATTCTTCACCTATCAAAAGCCCAGATTATTGGCAATCTGAACTATATGGAAAACTTGGAAGTTAAGCAAAAAAGACTATATATATTTAACAAAATTGAGTTAATGTACTTAAGTCAGTAGAACTTACTATTTTCATGTCTTTTTCCTGTCAGTTTTCATAGTCTTAATAAGTTTAATGATCTGGTTTTTGAATACATAACAAATTATTTTGGGGGAAATGCTGCTTTGATGAATACATCAACAATATCAGAAAGCAGTGGCCGATCCTTCTCAAGCAAGGATCCTGAAAAATTTATTAAAGTTGATTATAAGAATTCAAACAGAACAGCAGACTGATGATACTCACTCCAAGGGCAAAATACTGGCACACCATTAGACACATAGCAGCAGCATCTGTTACTCATACTCATGACCCTGAGATGACTATAAAATAGAGTAAATTATATTTAATATATATCCTTGGTGGAGCAAAGAATGTGATTCTTTTTAAATTTCCCATAAAAAATGATTGAAATACTAGTTTTCATGCTTGAGGAAATATGTCCTCAGCTATCTGGAAATCTCAGCTTTCTCATAAACTGAGAAATGCTTATACTCTGAAGGTTCCTATAACTAAATTTTTAATGCAGTTGAAATATTAACTATTGAAATAACTTGAATTGGGAAGAAAACATAAAACTGTGTGGGCTTCCCATTTAGTCTCTTTATATTGCATTTGATGTTAGGTATATGTTATCTTTTATTTTTCTTTAATGGCGGAACAATGGGTATTTGAATATTTTAACTACTTTTAAATATAGTTTTGGACAGTTTATTCATAACATTGGCATTATAAGTAGAGTACTGTTATTCCAAGGTGATTTTATTTGTCCTATAGCTAGAATTATCATAGTAAACATTACTTTTCAAGTGCTTATCTTGAATCTAAAATAAGGTTCTTGGAAAAGTACATAAGTTTATTTGGTTCATAAGGAGGAGGACGAGAAATGCATAAACTTATGACATAAAGTTGTGTTTTAAACTCCTTTATACCTGAATAACTTACCTAAGTTGCTATATTTCTGAAACTCTTGATTCCCAAGATGGGTCTTTGGCAGATTGGGTTTTGTAGCAAGATAAAAAATTTTTCTGTAAATGTACATTTATACTCTCTTTATGTGATAGTTTTTAAAAATCAGTTTTTTTCTTTGTTGTTCATATCAGTAGTTCCTTCCCTTTTATTCTAATAAAGGTTATTGAATAGTAATTTTGCACTTAACTCAAGTGATATATGTCTTATAAAAATTTTTCCCTTTGGTTTCTCAGTTATAGATTTCTCAACTTTTAAGTTTAAATCAGTAAGAGAATATACAAAGAGAATCTGGTAAACCAATGTGAAGTTGTTTTTTTTTTAATTTAAAAAGAGCACAAAGAAAATGAGCAATATAATCCTTTCTCTAAGATGTATGCACTTTTGTTATTTGTTGCTAAACTTTGGTCTTGTTTTTCCAACTGATGTAAAGTTCTTTATACAAAACACTGAAATAATACAGATCTCTCTTCATTGTCAGCAGGATGACATTGTCTGAAACGAAGAATAGGTATGATAGTTTTCTTAGATTTTGTACATGATAGGTGGCAAAGACACTATCAAAATATTTGTTAATAAGCTCTAAAATGTACTAGGAGGTATTCTGAAAAACCAAATGCACTGAGAGAAAGTGACAGGTAAATTTTGAGAAAACTTATATTTAAGAAAGTAATATAAAATTCTTAGAATAGTTTCTATTTGCTATAGATTGTGTTACCATGATATAAACATTAGGAAGTTCATTTACAATCTCCCTTAACCTGGAGAGGGATGAGGTATAAATTGTATAGAATTGATTACAGAGAGGTATAGCCTAGTAGAATTCCTTAGAATTCTAAATATTTTCTAATCACGATTTATTGGACCGAATTGGTAATCTTGAATTATTTATACTATTAAATGTTTTTAAGCTAATGGGCAAATGATTAACTCTTAAAGTTCAAAATTGAAATTGTTTTGAACACATGGCTATGCATGTATACATTAACTCATATACTCTTAACGATTTTACTATCAGTGTGTTCTGAATGATACTTGTTTTGTTTGTTAATTATATTGTTGCTGTATTTTGTTTTTCCTAAAACATTTATTTCAGGTTTAGATTGTCTTTGTCATAAACATTAATGATCTTATGCACTAAGGATAGAATTAAGAGTGGTATAGTTGAAATGTACAATAGTCTACCATTTGTCTTTGAAAAAGATTGTTTTTGTATTATTTAGATAAACCATAAATCTCTTTGCCCTGCAGGTGTGATGAATGCAGACTGTGTTACCATTTTGGCTGTCTGGATCCTCCTTTGAAAAAGTCTCCTAAACAAACAGGCTATGGATGGATATGTCAGGAGTGTGATTCTTCATCTTCTAAGGTAAGGGAGAAAAAGTCTGTAAGAAAAAGTGTTGTTTCCCTTCATTTTGATAGCTTTTGTATATCACACCATCACCCTCCTGACTTTAAAGAGAATTGGAATATGAAGTACTGACATTTTAATCTACTGCACTTTAAGAATACATTGCCATTGTTATTTTGCCCTTAAATTAAGGAATAAAACTTCAGTAAGTTACATAAATTTTCTCTATTAAATTTGTATATTCTTTATATTACTGTTAGCATATTAAATAACGCACCAGTAGACAAAAGTCACCCTCTGCTAACTTACCAAACCTAGAGAATGGCAGCATAAATCTTAAATTATAAAAAAATTGTTTTTATATATATTAATTACATATATATAATATACATATATACATATATGCATATTAATATCTTTAAGTGTTAACCAACAGAATAATCAATAAAATCCAGTTTTATTTTGTAGATGACTCATACTAAATTTCTGTGAATATTTTATACGGTCTGTTCTTTGAGAGAACTAGTTTTCATATCCTAAAATTTCTTTCTGATTTTTATTTTAGCTAATTAGCAAGGATGAAATTTCTAGTAAATTTATTTTATAGTTTACCTCAAAAAATAAACTACTGAAATTATGTCTTCTGAATATCAGTATTGTAACCCTAAATTGGGTCATCTACAGTTTAAGATTCTTGTGTTTCTTTAAAGTTTGTAAATTGCTAGACTCCTGATGCTTTGACTCATTTGACAGAAATGTTGAATATATTTGAATCAAGACATTCTGGTCACTTATGGTTTTAATCACATTGCTCTTCCTTAAACAGACAATGGAAATTAACTGTCTATTCTAATATGGACATCAAGCCATCTTTCTTAACTGGTACTTAAATGCATTTTTTCTGTTCTAGAGTGAATTAAAATTCATACGGAATTACTGTGATCATGGAATCAAAAATATTCTTTTTATCATTAGTTAAAATGATTTGCTCCAGCTTACCACAGAAGGCATCTGTAGAAGTATATTAAAAATTGCAGAAAAACATTTGGTTATAGAAAAAAACTGAAAGTTTTATTAAATAACCGAATGTATTAAAGATTTCACATTTATGTAATGAATAAAATAGAATATGCTTTCCATTTTGTTTAATAATCAAACAGTTTTGCCCAGTTTTAAACTATACAATATGAAGAATAAATTTCTAGTCATTTTAATAAGACCCATATTTAAGAGGGAGAATACTTAATATCAAAAAATTTTATTACATACATAAAAGATGCTTTCTAGAAATCCTATTTCAGTGCAAAAAAAGAGTGGGCAAACTATTTTAGATAGTTGTCTTATGGGACACTTTGTGGTATAGTATAATTTTTCTAAGTGCAATTTTTGTTTGGGATTTCCTTCTACCCTCAGTAAGCATATTAGGAAAGCAATATTTGAAAAAGGGTTAGTGGCTTCTATAAATATACCTTTTGCATGCAATCTTTTGAAAAGGTTCTGTACTGCTATAAATATGTAGCATTGTATTAAATGCAGGGTGGCTTTATTAAGTTACAGTAATTTTGTTAATGAATACTGAAAATGAAAGGGGTCATATTTTACATGTGTTGGAAATATATCATACATTTTTGTAAATGCAGTAAGTGCTAGTAGCCATTGAGAAAGGTAAGGTGTTTTGTTTTCATTTTTCAGTCTCTACCAGAGAATAGGTCTTTGGACTCTGAATGTAAATCCCTTAGGGAGGCACATTGTTAGAAAATTTGGCTTGTATTTGTTGTATTCTGTTTCACCTGTGATTGAATACCAGCTATAAACATCTGACATTTTCAAAATTTCATCCAAATACGGTGTCTAATTTTTGAAATATCACAGCAGCTTACTGTAAGGATTTCAGCAGTGAATTGGACTTGTATTTTTAATACAACACAAGACTATTCCATACTACTTTGTTTCAATGAGAAATTAAATTGAATGTAATAATAAGCTGAAAGTAAAGGAAACTTCATTCATTCCCTTGAATGTTTGCGTTGCATGAATTCTCTCTTGCTCACTTTTGAAGACCTCCATTTTTGGCCAGTGGCTAGTAAATTTCTGTTTTCTCTTGAAAGATGTTTGCTAGTTTTGGATCCCAAGATGAAAGCATTGATAGTGTCATGTTTTGTAATTCAGTGAATTGCTGCAGAAGCTTTTAAGATCAAGAAATTAACATCGCAAAATAGACTTCAAAACAAAGAAAGTAACAAGAGACAAAAAAGGACATTACATAATGATAAAGGGGTCAGTCCAACAAGAGGTTATTACTATTGAAAATATCTATGCACCCAACACAGGATCACCTGCATATGTGAAACAAATACTAACAGAATTAAAGGGGGACATAGAATGCAATGCATTCATTTTGGGAGACTTCAACACACCACTCACTCCAAAGGACAGATCAACCAGACAGAAAACAAATGAAGAGACAGAGGCACTGAACAACGTATTAGAACAGATGGACATAACGGACATCTGCAGAACACTCAATCCAAAAGCAACAGGATACACATTCTTCTCAAGTGCACATAGAACATTTCAAGAATAGATCATATACTAGGCCACAAAAAGAACCTCAGTAAATTCAAAAAGAATGAAATTGTACCGACAAGCTTCTCAGATCACAAAGGTATGAAACTAGAAATAAATTACTCAAAGAAAATGAAAAAGCCCACAAACACATGGGGGCTCAATAACATGCTCCTAAATAATCAATGGATCAATGACCAAATAAAAACAGAGATCAAGCAATATATGGAGACAAATGACAACAATAATTCAACACCGCAAAATCTGTAGGATGAAGCGAAGGCCTTGCTAAGAGACAAATATATTCAATACAGGCCTACCGCAGGAAAGAAGAACAAGCCCAAATGAATAGTCTAAACTCACAATTATGGAAACTAGAAAGGGAAGAACAAATGAGGCCCAAAGACAGTACAAGGAGGGACATAATAAAGATTAAAGCAGAAATAAATACAATTGAAAAGAATCAAACAATAGAAAGAATCAATGAAAGCAGGAGCTAGTTCTTCGAGAAAATAAACAAAATAGATAAACCCCTAGCCAGACTTATCAAGAAAAAAAGGGAGTCTACACACATAAACAAAAGCAGAAATGAGAAAGGAATAATCACTACGGACACCACAGAAATACAAAGAATTATTAGAGAATACTATGAAAAATTATATGCCAACAAACTGGATAACCTAGAAGAAATGGACAACTTTCTAGAAAAATACAACCTTTCAAGGCTGACCCAGGAAGAAACAGAAAATCTGAAAAGACCAGTTACCAGCAAAGAAATTGAATTAGTAATCAAAAAACTACATTAAGAACAAAATCCCCGGGGCCAGATGGTTTCACTGCTGAATTGATCAACACAGATGCAAAAGTACTCAACAAAATATTAGCAAACCGAATTCAAAAATACATCAAAAATATCATCCATCATAATCAAGTGGGATTCATCCCAGGGATGCAAGGATTGTACAACATTTGAAAATCCATCAACATCATCCACTACATCAACAAAAAGATGGACAAAAACCACAAGATCTTGTCCATAGATGCTGAAAAGGCACTGAACAAAATTCAACATCCATTCATGATAAAAACTCTCAGCAGAATGGGTGTAGACAGCAAGTACCTCAACATAATATGACAAAACAACATTATGCTTTACAGCGAGAAGCTGAAAGCTTTGCCTTTAAGATTGGGAACAAGACAAGGATGCCCACTCTCACCACTTTTATTCAACATAGTACTGGAGGTCCTAGCCATGGCAATCAGACAACACAAAGAAATAAAAGGCATCCACACTGGTAAGGAAGAAGTCAAACTGTCCCTGTTAGCAGATGACATGATATTATACATAAAAAACCCTAAAGAATCCACTCCAAAACTACTGGATCTATTATCTGAACTCAACAAAGTTGCAGGATACAAAATTAACGCACAGAAATCTGTTGCTTTCCTATACACTAACAATGAACAAGCAGAAAGAGAAAGCAGGAAAACAATTCCATTCACAGTCGCATCAAAAAGAATAAAATACCTCAGAATAAACCTAACCAAGGAAGTGAAAGAACTATACTCTGAAAACTACTCATTAGAGAAATTAAAGAAGATACCAATAAATGGAAACACATCCCTTGCTCATGGATAGGAAGAATTAATATTGTCAAAATGGCCATCCTGTCTAAAGCAATCTACAGTGCAATCCCTATGCAAATACCAACAGCATTCTTCAGTGAACTAGAGCAAATCATTCTAAAATTCATATGGAACGACAAAAGACCCCGAATAGCCAAAGCAATCCTGAGAAGAATAAACCAGGGAGAATTACGCTCCCTGACGTCAAGCTCTACTACAAAGCCACAGTAGTCAAGATAATTTGGTACTGGCACAAGAACAGACCCATAGACCAATGGAACAGAACAGAGAGCCCAGATATAAACCCAAGCATATACGGTCAATTAATATAGGATAATGGAGCCATGGATATACAATGAGGAAATGACAGCCTCTTCAACAGCTGTTGTTTTCCAAACTGGACAGCTACATTTAAGAGAATAAAACTGGATTACTGTCTAACCCCGTACACAAAAGTAAACTCAAAATGGATCAAATACCTGAATGTAAGTCATGAAACCATAAAACTCTTAAAAAAAAACATAGGCAAAAATCTCTTGGATATAAACATGAGCAACTTCTTCATAAACATATCTCCATGGGCAAAGGAAATGAAAGCAAAAATAAACAAGTGGGACTATATCAAACCAAAAAGCTTCTGTACAGCAAAGGACACCATCAATAAAACAAAAAGACATCCTACAGTATGGGAGAATATATTCATAAATGACATATCTGATAAGGGGTTGACATCCAAATTATATACAGATCTCATCCACCTCAACAAACAAAAAGCATATAGGCCAATTAAAAAATAGGCAGAGGAGTTGAACAGACAGTTCTCCAAAGAAGAAATTCAGATGGCCAACAGGCATATGAAAAGATGCTCCACATCGCTAATCATCAGAGAAATGCAAATTCAAACCATCATGAGATATCACATCACACTAGTTAGGATGGCCAACATCTAAAAGACAAACAACAACAAATGTTGGCGAGGATGTGGAGAAAGGGGAACCCTCCTGCACTGCTGGTGGGAATGTCAACTAGTTCAACCATTGTGGAAAACAGTATGGAGGTGCCTCCAAAAACTAAAAATACAAATACCATTTGACCCAGGAATTCCACTCCTAGGAATTTACCCTAAGAATGCAGCAGCCCAGTTTGAAAAAGACAGATGCACCCCTATGTTTATCGCAGCACAAGTTACAATAGCCAAGAAATGGAAGCAACCTAAGTGTCCATCAGTAGATGAATGGATAAAGAAGAGGTGGTACATATACACAATGGAATATTATTTAGCCATAAGAAGTAAACAAATCCTACCATTTGCAACAACATGGATGGAGCTAAAGTGTATTTTGCTCAGTGAAATAAGCCAGGCGGAGAAAGACAAGTTATCAAATGATTTCACACATCTGTAGAGTATAATAACAAAGCAAAAACAGAAGGAACAAAACAGCAGCAGACTCACAGTATCCAAGAATGGACTAACAGTTATCAAAGGGAAATGGACTGGGAAAGATGGGTGGGAAGGGGGGGATAAAGGAGAAAAAGGGGTATTACAATTAGCGCACATAATGTAGCAGGGGGGATACCGGGAAGGCAGTATAACACAGAGAAGACAAGTAGTGATTCTATAGCATCTTACTACACTGAGGGACAGTGACTGTAATGGGGTATGTGGTGGGGACTTGATAATCAGGGGAGTCTAGTAACCATAATGTTGCTCATGTAATTGTAAATAATACAAAAAAATTAAAAGAAATTAACATTGATATGTTATCACCATCTAGTCCTGAGACCTAATTTCAAGTTTTGCCATTTGTCCCAGTAAAGACCTTTTTAACAAGAGGTCTGGTACAGAATCACTGGTTTCATTTAGGTTTCATGTTTCTCTGTCTAGTCTGCATAGTCCCTTAGTCTTTCCTTGACTTTCACTACCTTGCCACTTTTGAAGATTGTAGAATGTTTTTCACTTTGCATTTTTCTAAACTTTTCTTGTGGTTAGATTCATTTACACATCTTTGGTAAGAATACCACAGATGTGACGTAGTATGCATTCTATCAGGTGACATATGATTTCAGTTTGAACCATAGGTGATGATATTAACTTTAATCAGTTAAGTTGTTATCTGTAATATTCTCCAAATCTCTTCCCCATTCTAATTAATAAATAATTTCTGGGGAAGAACCTTGAGGTTATGTAAATATCTTATTCCTCATCAAACTTTCATTTTCTATTTTATTCAATGGATTATGTTGATTTTTTTCATTATTTATTTGGATGTTCAAATTGTCCCAAATTTGGCTAATGGAAACCATTTCAGGCTGGTCTCTGCTACTTCATCCTGGTAGCTGTATCCTTTTGGCATGCTTCCAGCAATCTTTGTGTGCTTCCTTACTAAAAATGTTCCTGGCTCAACTTGTCCATTTCCTTCTCCTTTTCTTGGAACCAGCCATTTCTCCAAGGAACTCTGATTTCTTTTAGCAGAGAATGGTAGGTAGAAACGAAGATCTGGGTACCAGATGTACTCATTGTTACTGGGATGTTAGTCCCCTAGGTCTTCTCAGTAGATATATGTGGGTACATTCATATGCATACACATTTACATCTACTTTTTATGTCTTTATAGATATCAGAAACCATTCTGGCTTTTCTCTCCATCCATATTTGTAACTCCCTGACTGAATACTGGCTCCTAATATCCCTAATGTATGTTCCTATAAGATTAATCCCAATATAAAGCTAATCTTTTATCCTCCACCACACATGGACATCAACTCTGCTTACCATAACCTAATGGCTTTTAGACTAAATTGTTCAGAAAGGGGAGAGAAAGGGAATAGGGGTGTTTATATTTATATTTTTTACAAGCTTCTCAATTATTTTAATGAGCAGTAAGGAATAAGAATCACTTTTTATGTTTTGTTTAATCCTTCAATTATTAGAGAATTGTTTAAGTTAAAAATTTTATAGAACTTTAAAACAAAACTACACAATGTATATAACTCTGGTCAAACTTCTACAAGCGGACACTTTAAAATTATGTTCTATCCATTGTATTTTTTAAATATAGGGCACAGTTCACTGTTCAGTCTTTTTCTAGGATGTATTTGATATAGATTGATATAGATCTCAACAAATGTCTGCTGAAACACCCAAAATGAAGATAACTTATTTTGACATGGTTGAATGAACGTGTATAAATATTTCTTTTTAAAGTGCTTAATCCAAGTGTATATTAAAAAGGCCACTGAGAATTTAAATATACGTCATATATTTTACAGTGACTGTGCCAATTATGATTCTAGCTTTTCATCCTGTTTAAGCTCTGTTTTGTGAAAAGCCATAGAGTAAGATGACAGGTCATTATCTGACTGCTACAAGATGAGCTGTCTTAGTTTAGAGCTACTTGGTTCACTCCTGTTTGATCTTCTAGTGTACTACTCTTTTTGAGCAGTAATAAGTTGAATTCATAGGCACAGAAATCTCATCTAGATCCCTAATATAAGATTTTCTGGAACTACAAATGCATTATATACCTGCTGAGGTAAATGGCACTTTTTGATAATCATTTATATTAGAAATACCCCAAGGGAAGTATGATTTTTTTTTCATTTTTGTGTTATTTTCTTCATTTTCTTGCATTGATCAATAGAATTCTATAACTGATATGCTTATATCAAAATAACATATATAAATATTCATTTTCAAGTAAAATAGTCATTGAGAATTTTGCCTCTTTTAAGAACAGAACAAAAGATGTCTCCAAGGAGTATCTTGCCACAATACATTAAACAAGCACATTTAATTGAACCTGGTAATACTGGAAATTGAATGTCTGAATTTTATGCATTTGAAGATTTATGAAAAATATTAGATTAAAATGAATTATCCATGAAAGTTCTTTTAAATTTGAAGCCTATAACTGACCCATAAAAAAAGGACTTTTTAATAATTTAACTGTTCATTTGACCTCTGGGATTTTATCTGACATTAGGTTGTAATTTAAGTTTCTGAATTTAGCACGGTTGACAGAGAAGTTATTTTCAGGTAAAACTTACACCACTTAACCATTTTAATTCAGTATTCTTCTAGCATTGTGTGACAAGCTTTAGAGTTTACAATGATGTGCTTTGCCAAGCTTTACTGAGTTTTCATTTGCCTTTTTACTGATATAAGTATGAAAAGTCTAGAGAAAAGTTGCTTATGCACTATCCTACATTAGAATCCCATAGAACAAATCTGTGGTAGCTACAGACTTATTATTTATTAAATCTCAGAATTAAACTATGGTGTAGTTATCACTGGTGGTGGCTATAGCTAAATATTTAAATTTTAGATTTCCTCTGTCAGTGTATGCATTAATACCCACAAATTTCCAATTGATCTTCTACTTTATCTTAGACTAAGTTCAGGCTGTTGCGGTTATTCTAACATTTTCCCTGGCAGGCAAAATGGTTTGTATAAATGTCTTTTAAGCCCTTAGGTTCTAATTTAGTGCAGTATTTTGAGACCAGTGACAATGATTTGTGAAATAAAAAAGAACTGGTGCCATTCATAGTCATTAACAATTCCACTAATAACAGTGGGTACTGCACTTTTTTTTTTAAATAGTGTGTTACTTCATGTACTGAACTAAACTAATTATCTATTTATCATTATTGCCTACTCAGAGAGGTTGTTACTTGATTGTCCTAGACGTGTTTCTGAAACCTATTCCTAGGTTATATTTTTACAAATAACAATTTTCAGCAAAACAAAAAATGTTTATACTTATTCTTCAATTAACTAGAATTGGAATCTATACTAATATGTTCATTTCTATAACCTAAGGTAGTTTTCATGCAGTCTGTATAATACACATTAAGCAAATTGGCATACTTCGGTAAGTTGTGGTCAAGTATTCTGTGGAATCTTTTCAAAAATATGATTTCTTTCTTCCAGATAGTTTGTCAGTGTTTATGGCATACATTTTTATATTTCAAGATCATATTCACAGAGAAAGAAAATGATTGGAACCTCTAAATTTTCTCTATTAATAATTTGCAAGTTTGAAAAACAATCACTTTTTAAGTTATACTTACTAGAAACTGAAAAACCAAGCCATTTTCTAATTGAGACACAATGTAGGCCTGATGCATTTACATAGCATACTGTGGAAAACCATATGTGATAAGAAACTAAATCATAACTGAGATAATCAAATTACAATAGGGTGCCATTTATAGGGATGCCTTTCAAAACTCACCAAATTCATACTGTCCTTTAGTTTTAAAATAGTTTTTTAATGGCTTTGCTTTTTATTATTTTGGAGGAAAAAGTCATCTACTAAAACTCTGATGGCTAAGCTAAAGGTTACTTAATTATATTATTACAGGTTTAAGAAGGAATATAGAATATATTGTGTAGACTTCTTATTCCAGTATTTACATATATTGTGCTTGTGAGTGACATTGTGTGTTGCAAAGAGATGGTACTAGTTGAAATATGCTAGCCCATTCTCAGAGTTGTGAAAGTAACACTTGAATAATAGGAAAGACTTAAATTATTGCTTCAAAAAAAAAGAATGAATGACCACTTCTGGGAAGATGGCGGTGTGAACAGGGTGGCAGAAATCTCCTCCCAAAACTATATAAATCTATGAAAACACAGCAAATACAACTATTCCTAAAAGAGAAATCGGAGCACACAGGAAAGTGCACAGCGTGCAGCCACACCTGGGAGGACGCAGCACCCCGCGAGGTGGGTAAGATACAGAGCCGCGACCCGGCAGCACCCGAACACTCACCCAGCCCAGTGTGCCTGTGGGAGGAGAGGATTCGGAGCCGGGAGGCAGTGGAAGAGCAGATCCGTGAAATAACCAACCCCGGTGGTCTGCGCTGGGAGCGCTGACACACACCGCGCGGTGCATTAGACATTGGAGAGGCAGAAGGTGCAGATTTTGAGCCGGAAAGGTGCCAGGACCGTGCAGCCAGCGCCCAGGGACAAGAGAAAAGCGTGCACCATTTGTAGCGGTCTCGGAGAGGCGGGGGCCCAGCGAGGGAACACCATTGCCCCGGCCAGCTCAGCCCTGCAGGCTGGAAGTCCTGGGGAACTTTGGTCCCCTTCACTAGTGACAGAGAGAAGAGAAGGGAGCAACCATGCTGGAACTTTACAGGGAAAACAATAGTGTCCCATTCATTTCTGCCCCGCCCAGACCGACAAAAAAAGCGGCGCAGCCGCGGCTGCGAATTAGTGGAGCAACAGCGACACTACAGCACGCTTAGAAAATCCACTCCAGGTGGGCTTTTTTTTTTTGCTCGTTTGTGTTATTTCTTGCTTTTTTCTTGCTTGTCTGCTTTATTTCTTGCCCTTTTTTTTTTCTTTTTTCACCTTCCTTTTCTTTCATTTCTTTCTTCTTTCTCTCTTTCTCTTCCTTCTTTTTTTTGGCTTGCTTGTTTTTTTTGGTGGTGCCTTTTTTCTTTTCTTTTCTTTTTAAACCTTAAAGAGCCCAGCTGACATACGTGGCACCTACCAGTGACCACTCCTATCACCATGACGAGACAGAAGAATATGATACAGACAAAAATCACGAAGGTCCAGAGCCCCTCCGAGAAGGAATCTGAAGGGATGGAAATGGAGCATCTTCCTGAAAAAGAATTCAGAATAAAAGTCACAACCATGCTGATGGATCTACAGAGAAATATGCAAGAGCTAAGGGAGGAAGTGAGGGAAGTCACGAAAGATAATGCAGAAATGAGACAAGCCATCGACGGGCTCAGCAGCAGACTGGATGAGATCCAAGAGACTGTTAATGCAACAGAAATCAGAGAACAGGAATACAGGGCAGCTGAGGCAGAGAGAGAAAAAAGGATCTCTAGGAATGAAAGAATATTAAGAGAACTGTGTGACCAATCCAAACGGAACAATATTCGCATTATAGGAGTACCAGAGGAAGAAGAGAGAGAAAAAGGGATAGAAAGTGTCTTTGAAGAAAT
Organism: Smutsia gigantea; assembly: GCA_032199065.1. Taxonomy (NCBI): domain Eukaryota; kingdom Metazoa; phylum Chordata; class Mammalia; order Pholidota; family Manidae; genus Smutsia; species Smutsia gigantea. Next base: position 78,500 of record JAVSCE010015741.1, on the reverse strand, counting down.
AATTGCTGAAAACTTCCCCATGCTGGGGAAGGAAATAAGTCTCACAGTCCATGGAAGCCCACATATCTCCTAACACAGGGACCCCAGGAAGACAACACCAAGACACATAATAATTAAAATGGCAAAGATCAAAGATAAGGACAGAGTATTAAAGGCAGCTAGAGAGAAAAAAGACCACCTTCAAAGGAAAACCCATCAGAATAACATCAGACTTTTCAACAGAAACCTTACAGGCTAGAAGAGAATGGCATGATATATTTAATGCAATGAAACAGAAGGGCCTCGAACCAAGAATACTGTATCCAGCACGATTATCATTTAAATATGATGGAGGGATTAAACAATTTCCAGACAAGCAAAAGCTGAGAGAATTTGCCTCCAATAAACCACCTCTACAGGACATCTTAAAGGAACTGCTCTAGAGGGAAGCACTCCGAAGGCTAAAAAGCTGTCACCAGAGAGAATAAAATCATAGCAAAGAAAGCAGACCATCCAAAACTAACTAAAGGCAAAGAATAAAACACCTAGTATATAAAGAATGGAGGAGAAAGAATAAGAAGGGAGAGAAATAAACATCAGACTGTGTCTACAATAACTTAGCAAGAAAGTTAAGTTAGATTGTTAGATAGTAAAGAAGCAACCCTTGAACCTTTGGTAACCACAAATCTAAAGCCAGCAATGGCAATAAGTACATATCTTTCGATAATCACCCTAAACGTAAATGGACTGAATGCACCAATCAAAAGACACAGAGTAACAGAATGGATAAAAAAGCAAGACCCATCTATATGGTGCCTACAAGGAACTCACCTCAAACGCAAAGATATCCCCAGATTAAAAGTGAAGGGATGGAAAAAGATATTTCATGCAAATAACAAGGAAAAAAAGCAGGTGTTGCAGTGCTTGTATCAGACAAAATAGACTTCAAAACGAAGAAAGTAGAAAGAGATAAAGAAGGACATTACGTAATGATAAAGGGGTCAATCCAACAAGAAGATATAACCATTTTAAATATATATGCACCCAACACAGGGGGCACCGGCATTTGTGAAACAAATACTAACAGAATTAAAGGAGGAAATAGACAGCAATGCATTCATCTTAGGTGACTTCAACACACCACTCACTCCAAGGGACAGATCAACCAGACAGAAAATAAGTAAAGACACAGAGGCACTGAACAACACACTAGAACAGATAGACCTAACAGACATCTACAGAACTCTACACCCAAAAGCAACAGGATACACATTCTTCTCAAGTGCACATGGAACATTTTCCAGAATAGACCACATACTAGGCCACAAAAAGAACCTCAGTAAAATCGAAAATATTGAAATTCTACCAACCAACTTCTCGGATCATAAAGGTATTAAACTTGAATTAAACTTTAGAAAGAAAACAAAAAGCTCACAAATACATGGAGACTTAACAACATTCTCCTAATTAATCAATGGATCAATGACCAAATGAAAACAGAAATCAGAGTATATGGAGACAAATGACAACAAAAACACAAAGCCACAGCTTCTATGGGACGCAGCAAAGGCAGTTCTAAGAGGAAAGTATATTGCAATCCAGGCCTATCTAGAGAAAGAAGAACATTCTCAAATGAATAGTCTAAAGACACAATTACTGAAATTGGAAAAAGAAGAACAAATGAGACCCAAAGTCACCAGAAGGAGGGACATAATAAAGATCAGAGAAGAAATAAATAAAATTGAGAAGAATAAAACAATAGAAAAAATCAATGAAACCAAGAGCTGGTTCTTTGAAAAAATAAACAAAATAGATAAACCCCTAGCCAGACTCATTAAGAGAAAAAGAGAATCTACACACATAAACAGAATCAGAAATGAGAAAGGAAAAATCACGACGGATCCCACAGAAATACAAAGAATTATAAGAGAATATTATGAGAATCTATATGCTAACAAGCTGGAAAACCTAGAAGAAATGGACAACTTTTTAGAAAGACAACCTTCCAAAACTGACCAAACAAGAAACAGAAAAACGAAACAGACCAATCGCCAGCAACAAAATTGAAGCGGTAATCAAAAAACTACCCAAGAAAAAACACACAGACCAGATGGATTCACCTCTGAGTTCTACCAGACATATAGAGAAGAAATAACACCCATTCTCCTTAAAGTTTTCCAAAAAATAGAAGAGGAGGGAATACTTCCAAACTCATTATATGAAGCCAACATCACTCTAATACCAAAACCAGGCAAACACCTCACCAAAAAAGAAAACTATAGACCAATATCCCTGAGGAACAATGGATGCTAAAATACTGAACAAAATATTAGCAAACCGAATTCAAAAATACATCAACAGGATCATACACCATGATCAAGTAGGATTCATCCAAGGGATGCAAGGATGGTACAACATTCGAAAATCCATCAACATCATCCACCACATCAACAAAAAGAAGAACAAAAACCACATGATCATCTCCATAGATGCTGAAAAAGCATATGACAAAATTCAGCATCCATTCATGATTAAAACTCTCAACAAAATGGGTATAGACGGCAAGTACCTCAACATCATAAAGGCCATATATGACAAAGCCACAGCTAACATCATACTTAACAGCGAGACGCTGAAAGCTTTTCATCTAAGATCGGGAAGAAGACAGGGATACCCACTCTCTCCACTGTTATTCACCATAGTACTGGAGGTCCTAGCCACAGCAGTCAGACAAAACAAAGACATACAAGGCATCCAGATTGGTAAAGAAGAAGTCAAATTGTCACTATTTGCAGATGACATGATATTGTACATAAAAAACCCTAAAGACTCCACTCCAAAACTACTAGAACTAATATCTGAATTCAGCAAAGTTGCAGGATACAAAATTAACACACAGAAATCTGTTGCTTTCCTATACACTAATGATGAACTAACAGAAAGAGAAATCAGAAAAACAATTCCATTCACAATTGCATCAAAAAGAATAAAATACCTAGGAATAAACCTAACGAAGGAAGTGAAAGACCTGTACCCTGAAAACTACAAGACATTCCTAAGAGAAATTAAAGAGGACACTAACAAATGGAAATGCATCCCATGCTCTTGGCTAGGAAGAATAAATATTGCCAAAATGGCTATACTACCCAAAGTAATCTATAGATTCAACGCAATCCCTATCAAACTACCAAAATCTTTCTTCAATGAACTGGAACAAATAATTCTAAAATTCATATGGAACCACAAAAGACCCCGAATAGCCAAAGCAATCCTGAGAAGGAGGAGTAAAACAGGGGGAATTACGCTCCCTGACTTCAAGCTCTACTACAAAGCCACAGTAATCAAGACAATTTGGTATTGGCACAAAAACAGACCCACAGATCAGTGGAATAGAATAGAAAATCCAAAGATCAACCCAAACACACACAGTCAATTAATATTTGATAAGGGAGCCTTGGATATACATTGGGGAGATGACGGCCTCTCAGCAGCTGGTGTTGGAAAAACTGGACAGCTACATGTAAGAGAATGAAATTGGACTACTGTCTAACCCCATACACAAAGGTAAGCTCAAGGTGGATCAAAGACCTGAATGTAAGTCATGAAACCATAAAACTCTTAGAAAAAAATAAAGGCAAAAAGCTCATAGACATAAACATGAGCGACTTCTTCATGAACATATCTCCCCGAGCAAGGGAAACAAAAGCAAAAATGAACAGTGGGACTATATGAAGGTGAAAAGCTTCTGTACAGCAAAGGACACCATCAGTAGAACAAAAGACTTCCTACAGTATGGGAGAATATATTCATAAATGACATATCCGATAAGGGGTTGACATCGAAAATATATAAAGAACTCACGCACCTCAACAAACAAAAAGCAAATAATCCAATTAAGAAATGGGCAGAGGACATGAATAGGCACTTCTCTAAAGTAGAAATTCAGATGGCCAACAGGCACATGAAAAGATGCTCCACATCGCTAATCATCAGAGAAATGCAAATTAAAACCACAATGAGATATCACCTCACACCAGTGAGGATGGCCAACATCCAAAACACAAACAACAACAAATGTTGGCGAGGATGTGGAGAAAGGGGAACCCTCCTACACTGCTGGTGGGAATGGAAATTAGTTCAACCATTGTGGAAAGCAGTATGGAGGTTCCTCAAAAAACTCAAAATAGAAACACCATTTGACCCAGGAATCCCACTCCTAGGAATTTACCCTAAGAATGCAGCAGCCCAGTTTGAAAAAGACATATGCACCCCTATGTTTATCGCAGCACTATTTACAATAGCCAAGAAATGGAAGCACCTAAGTGTCCATCAGTAGATGAATGGATAAAGAAGATGTGGTACATATACACAATGGAATATTATTCAGCCATAAGAAGAAAACAAATCCTACCATTTGCAACAACATGGATGAAGCTAGAGGGTATTATGCTCAGTGAAATAAGCCAAGCTGAAAAAGACAAGTACCAAATGATTTCACTCATATGTGGAGTATAAGAACTAAGGAAAAAAAAAACTGAAGGAACAAAACAGCAGGAGACTCACAGAACCCAAGAACGGACTAATAGTTACCAAAGGGAAAGGGACTGGGGAGGATGGGTGGGAAGGGAGGGGCAAGGGGGAAGAAGGGACATTACGATTAGCAGATATAATGTTCGGGGGGCATGGGGAGGGCTGTACAACCCAGAGAGGACAGGTAGTGACTCTATGGCATCTCACTATGCTGATGGACAGTGACTGCAATGGGGTTGGGGGGGGAACCTGATGAAGGGGGTAGTGTAATCACCATAATATTACTCTTTTAATTGTAGATTAATGATATCAAAATAAACTTATTAAAAAAAACAGAATGAGATTTCCTGTATTGTAGGTTGTTTATTCCTCCTAATTTGTTAAAAATTTAATTTAAACATTTTATCATTTTGTAGAATTATTTACCTGTTAAAAAATTGTCTAACCTACATATTGTAGTTTAAGTAGTACCCTTTTGCCTACAACTAAGATTTCTTCAAATCTAGGAAAATTCAAAGAGTGAATACTGATAGTTAATGGAATTGAGTTCTGAAATCAAGTATGTTTAAGTATTCTAATCTTGATACTCTGATAGAATCCCTACAATGTTTGATAAGACTAGGGGTTTGAGACAGAGTGAAAATGTGTCATGCCATGTCATTTACATTTAAACATACTCATTTTTTGACATTTCTGAAATTAGGATGTATGTCTATAAGCAGTTCGTATCTGTAAGTGATAATATTTTATTGCATAAAAATGTGTCATTAAACTTACGGAGTTTATTACAATCTGAGGCATTGTTAAATAAGAAAATAGTGTAATTTACAATATACAGAAAGCCAAAGTATACAATATGAAAAAAACCTGGTTCAGATATTAACTATTTACAGAGCTTGTGACTTTCAGTAAGTTGCTTCACCTGAGTAAGCCTCAGGTTGCTCATTTCTGAAAAGTTTAATGGCAATACTGGGAATAAAAGAGGTAATCATTATGATATCTCTTCTTATTTTTATAAATAAACATTTTAGTCACAGAGAGAAAAGTTCAAAATTAGTGACAATGTTCTCATTTTCCTATATAAGAAATGTTTTTAAAAGGTGATCTGAAGAACAATTTTGTTTCATTTTCTGTTTTCACACATACCAAATAAAAATCTTTGTCTCTCAGAGCTTCATACTAAAGAGTCATGTCTAACTTTTTCATTCACAAAAGGTCCATTTGTTTTAATTTCTTGCTAGAGTTAAAAGGCAATGAAAGCTATCTTTACAGTTTGTTTTTGAACTAAGGCACTTATGGCTCTCTAAATTTTTAAATTATACCCTATTCCATAAGGTATTTATTTATTTATTTATATCATTAACAAATAATTTTTTTATATTGATGGTAATGGCTATTCCACATTAGTATTCCACATACACTAATGTATATTTTATAAGTAAGCATGATATTTAGAAAGTAAAGGCTTACTTTCATACTTAAACCACTGACTCTACCAAGTATTTAATAATAGGAAAAGACATAACTGATATGGGCATTTTTAAAAGGGAAACTTGTTTATAACTGAAGATGTATTTTGTTAATAGGTGAAGAAATATCTAAGAAATTCCACATAGACTGTGGAGGGATGTTAGTTCCTTGTCAATGGGATGAAAATTATAAGCTTGAAACTGAAATGAATGTAAAAAGTAAATAAAATTTAAAGCAACAAACCTCTGAACACAGGTGTAAGATAATTTATGAATCCACTTTGTCAAGGTGTATGCAGATTTTGATAATGAAAGGTCGATCAAGCCTAACAAACGGCTTGTAGAGAGCAGGCATGTACCAACAGCGCATCCTTTTATTGTATAAATATCAGAGGGCTTTAAAGGATGGAAATGCGGGAAGTTCTGGGCTAGTAATTTCACATTCCTTCAGAGTCTGGCAATTAAGGTTATTAACTGTTAGGGCAAACTGTGTAAACATACTTAGAATTTCATAACATGATTATGTGCCTTCGATGTTTTACAGCATTTATGCTAAGAGAAAGCCTCATTCTTTACTAAGGAAATTTGTACTCATTCTAAGAGGCTCCTAATGCCTTTTTCTTAGAAATGTAGAATCTCAGTATGTGCTTTATATGTATGAGTCAAGGGGCAGTGATTTGTACATGTAAATTTTTCAGAACCCTATCTTTACACCCCAACTTCTCTCTGCTATCCACTCCCGATTCCCAGTGGAAGAAACCATCAACAATATACTTCCTTAATCACAGCATATAAATTTGATTACTTTCATGTTACTTAAAAAATTATGTCTTTCCAGGAATATCAGATACACTACACTGTTCTTAACATATTTGTCATCGGTAAAATGCAAAGAAGGTAGATTACAAGACTGTGGTTCATACTGTCTCCCCACTGCCCCAGCTTAGTCCAACTTAGTCCACTCTTGCTTCATATTAGCTCCAGCTCTTATTTTGACAGGGCCTATAAACTACCTATAACTAACTTTAATGGATTAGGTAAACATCCCTTTATTCTTCTTTGTGATTTATAAAATTTTTTTTAATCTTCTTATTTATGTTTACATTATAACTTGAGATTTTCACCACTTATCAATCCACATAACTCAGATGCCAGTGGTTTCTCCTCAAGGTACAGTCTACAAACCACCTGCACCAGGATCTTCTAAAGTACTGTTAAAATACAGTTTGGTAGGCCCTACGGAGACCTGCTAATCAGTATTTCTGGAATGGTGCTCAGGAAATGAGCTCTTTTACAAGCACCACGGGTCATGATGATCATTAAAGTTTAAGATGATCACCACTTTTGTCCTAATTTCTTTTAAATCCCATACACATAGTTTTTCCTTTAATTGAAGTATTCACTTATTGTACTGATAGGACATGATTCTCAGACTTTACTGTTCTATAATAGGATTGTCTTTCAACCCCACAGCAGGTTCAGGGTAGACTGATGACACCTGAATTAAGGTTTAATAGAGTAGCATTCCTGGATTGCTCATAGATCGTATTTCCTTTCTTCTTTGCATGTTCTCGAATCACCCAGCAATGTTTCAAGGATCTTCTCTGAGCTATAAATTCAGTGTATCCCAGTCAAGAATCATCCTCACTTACTCTGCTTCATCCTTTTTCTACTTTTTTGGGCAGTTGACATTGTTGGCAACTTCCTTTTTACGAACTCCTTCCTTCAGTGAATCTGTTCTCTCAGGTTTTCTCTCTTAGCAAACCATTTTTGGTCTTTTTGATAGACTTCTTTGACCCGTTTTCACAATCTTCTTTTCTCTGCATGTGACAGCAGCCATACCCAAAGCTCTATACCACACCAATTTTGCTATAGGAAACTTGGGATTTAGGACTTAATGATCCATCCACTTTATCTGAGTTCATCGTCTTCGAGAAAAAGACTTTCTGCCTTTTAAAATATTATCGTTTTGTCTAATAATTAAGACATTATGTAATGCTAAATTAACCAATAAATTTTAGTTGCCCATTTCCACTATCTAATAGTCTCCTTTTACTACAAAGTTTAAATAGTATATACTTAAGTTGGAGAACACACATCAACTTGATCTCTAAGTGAAGTATTATTATGAAGATATGATTGTGCTATAATTGAGATGTTGGACTCTATTTTAGTTTTGTTTAACTTTAAAACTAGGGAGTAATAATTCAAAATAGCATTTTTTAAAATCAAAACTAATATCCTTTATGTAAAATCCTGCACATAAACATATGTGCTTTCTGCTGTTTTTCTCCTTACTATTTTCTTCTCTGTACTTTTCTGGAGAAAGTTGGGAATAAGAAAAAAAAACTACCTGTGTTGTGTATGAGTTTTCTAGTTTAAAAAATATATTTATATAATTTTTTAATTTATTATAAATGTAATACATGGTCATTGTAGAATATTTGGAAAATTTTTAAAACATAAAACATTTTAAATTACCTGTAATTACCTACAGGTATTACCTTTCTGATCATGTTTTGGTAGCATATCCTACTACAACCTACTTTTTAAAATTTCAATCATATACATCTGTTATATGGTCTTTTTTTCATGTGATTGTATATACATAACAATTTTCCATGTTGTTAAATACTTTATAACCAGATTCTTAGGTACTAACTTTATTCCTTTGCACAGAAATACTTTCAATGTAATTGCTCAGTCAAAATAATTAACATTTTTAAATAAAGTACCATTTAAGCAATAATAATAGTAATTACATTTACTGAGTTACCTCTGTGTGCCTAGTATTATCTAAGCACTTAAAATGTATAATCCCATTTAATCCCCATCAGTCTTTAAGGTAATTACTGTTTTGTATCTCCTCCGTTCAGGTAAACAAAACAGATGAGATTCAAAGAATTTAAAGATTACACCACTAATAAGTGGTATAACAGTGATTCAAACACAGATCTACCTGATTATAGAGGCTGTGTTTTAGAAATTTGCTTTCATATATTGAAATAGGTTTTTTCTATTCCTTGTTGCAGTAAATTCTCAAATTAGATTTTATCCTGAAGTCATTTTAGATTTTCATAATGTGGAAACTCAAATAATTTTCTTGTAATAAGTAAACACCACTGGTAATAGGAAAGACGGAAATATCATTATTGTTAAGTAGTGGGATCTGTTTGGGTCTTTCTAGTAAATAGGGATATAAAGCCTGGAAGTAATCCTTAAAACAAATTAATCTATTAAAATTGTCCTGCTGTAAGATGTGGAAGATAGACTGTAACTCCTCAAGACCTCTTTTTCATAATAAAATTCAATGAAAAAGTATCTGTGTTAAGGGAGTTGCCCCTGACAATATGGATGATTTATGTAGACCCAGCAGAATCTCATCTATTGTACTTGGAGGGAGGGAAGGGAAGGGGAATCTACAAGTGTTTTTTATTAAGCACTAAGTACTTATTTTAGCTGAGTCAAATATTACTTCTTATGTTTGTCATGAGTTGTGAAGTTTGAAAAACCTGTATTCTAAAAAGACACCACCCACATCTAATCTCTTTGCAAAGATAGTTTAGGGAATATTCTGATTAGTTCAGTGTCAGCCACTTTGTGTACAAACTAGATTTTTAGATATTTTTTAAGTATCAGCTTTCTTTGTAGTAAAAATTCCTCTTATTCAAAAACAGTAACATGTATGTCAGTGAATCAGATACCAAAGTTAGCACAATTTAGACTCATTTGGTTAGTTATTTGTTAATTTTTTAGTTTGTTAACCAAAGAATATGAAATTATTAAATTACCTAAAAAAAGTTTAAAAAGTTTCCCTCCTTGACAAATAAAGATCCATATGTTAACTTTTTATTCTACTGTATTTTCACCTGTGACCTAACTCACTCATGTAAGTTCTTTTGTCATTTCAGACTTCTACAGTTGTTTTGCTTTAATAGTGTTCTCTTTTATTTTTCTGGACTGTATTCCTATGCTAAATTTAAACTCTGGTCACCAAAGATGCAATCTGTTTTAATGTTTTCTCTGAAGGTTTCTTAAAGGTTTATGTTGTAGTGGTATGTCTTCATTGAAGTTAAGTTGGTTTTTTGTTAAATGTACCTTCAATAATGGCTACAAATGATTATTTGCTTCACTGGTTTGAAAACTCTTTAAAGCATACTTACAGAGGTTAAAATTTTTAAGAATCACTTTGAAAAGTTCAAGCTGCATCAAAGCATTTTTATTAGTTCACTTTTGGGTACTTGAGGGACTGGACTATTATCTCAGCTTTCAAAGACATTATCTTACAATATTCTGTAAATTCTATTTCTAAAATCAGATTTCTAAATATAGATTACTGTATTCTTTGTGAATCAGTTTCCAAAGCACAGATATATACAGAGCGTAAAGCAAGTCACACATGTAAGGCATTTCAGCATTATTTCCTTATTGTAATGCAGCATTTAAAAAATATATACCAACAAAAAAAAATCAATACTTAATAACCCAATTTAAAATGTATTCCAGTATCCAGTCATTAGTATCCTTAGTTTTTTCCTACTTCAAGCCAGTTTAGGATTGGGAATGAAGTAGATACTTTCAGAAAGCATTCTTTTCTCTTTCACAAGAAGACAAAGTGCTATATAATTTAGAAATTTAGCTACTTTTCTCTGTGACATTTAGTGATGAAGCGGAAGCCTTAACCTGTTTACTGCATAAAGACTATATAGGTACCATCTTAGCCTCTTATTTCTTTTTGAGTGCTCCCAAATGTACTATTCATGAATCTAATTTTTATTGTGATAGAAGCTTACTTTCATTATTTCACTCTTCCAAAATCCTCAAATTTACCTTCTTTCCACTCACTCTTTCTCCACTCTTCATTTTTCTGAGTTAATGAAAGCAGCATTTGGAACTATGACACACTATATATTTGTCAAGTATATTTGTGCTCCTTTATGGGTAAAAAGTTTCCCTAAGATAGGAACCTCCCTGATAGAATCAAATATAGTCTTTTTATTATTTTTTTTTTCACTCACCATAGCAACTTGAAAAAAAATGTTTTGAGTCTGAAACTGATGCTTTTAAACAAAAACTTTTCAAATTTATTTTAAATAAAGAATATAAAAAGAAACAATAAAGGGGTCTTACCTCTTCTCCACATTAAATGCTAGAAGGACTATCAGACGCCTATTTTTCTAAAAGACTAATCTTCCATTCTTATTCAGATATATAAGCATATTTTGTTCTTGAATTCCAAGATGCAAACAGCAACTCAGTTCTTCGATCCCAGCACCATTAAACAAGCTCTGTTGGATCATCTTTTCTCCAGTGACTCCAGGGTATCTCTTATGGTTTTTCCAGTCTCCTTAACGTATTAATAGCCTTTTCTTTAAAAAATATATATATGTGTGTGTGTATGTATAAAACCTACTCCAGTTTAATTAATGTCAAGGCTTCAGTCTATGAAACAATTCAGTTTCTCCCCTCACCAGCTCAGCCTACTTCATACTGGGAAATCTAGTTGGGAAGAGGGCGATACTAGACCTCAGCTCTTGTTCCTGCTTCCTTTTGTGGGTGTTTAGTGATCTCTCATTGCTAGGGCTTTCCTATTTGCAGTTCCCTTGAGTGAGAGATGTCATCCCTTTTGAGTTACTTACAACTTATTCTCAGAACTTAACTTCCTTTTGTCTCCTCTTTGATTAGCATCACCTTTTCCCACTTGGCTATCCTTTTAACTGGATCCCTTTCTAGACAACCAAAGGCTTGCTGTGCTTTAAGGGTCATCTGCCCTAAGGTAAGCACACATAAACCCTTGCCCTCCACTCAAACAGTCATTCCCCCGGCAGCCCTGTGTCTCCCTCTCTTGCTGTGCCATCACAGCTGGACAAACATACATCACCACCCAGTCTCTATGTCTCTTGAATTCCCAGGGAACAAACTCTCTGAGTAATTTTCAGAAAATCCTTGTTGTATAGGGGCATCCTTAAAGTACCTCTTCTAAAGAAATCCTTGCTCTCCAGTCTCTCCTTTTCTCATTCTTGATGAGTTACCAGACCAGTTTTTTGTGTGTGTGAGACCTGAACAAGATATTTTCTGAAGTATTTTATCAGTGCATATATTTTTAAAAACTGAAATTTTAGAGAGATTGAGAGAGAAACTTTCTTCTTCCCCATGAGTACTTTTAGTGAAACTGTGGTACAAGTCATCATCTTTGCTCTTGGTTCTTCCTACCAGTTCAACTTTTCTAAAGGCCTCCAGGCTTCAATCACTTCCTGGTTTTTTCTCCTCCCTTTTTTAAACTGTGAATTGGCATTTTAATGTATACTTTTTAAAAAACTTAGAGCCATTATAATTCCCCCACTTTCTCTGGATCCACTGTATTGATTCATCTCAACTGTTCCTTTTCTAGGCAGAGATAACTGGACTTAAGTTTACCACAAATTCATGTTTTCTAAGTTACCCAGGCCTCACTGCTGTCTTTTTTGTGTTCTTTATCAGATTTCTTAGAGCAGTTATTTCACATTTTTGCCATATATCTCAATTCTCAGTTTTATTTCCAGCACCCTCAATTTTTCAAGAAGACTCTGCTTCTTACTTAACTGAGGAAAAAGGTACCATATCCTTATTATCTTTTCTCAACTTTAAAAATAGTCTTTGTTACTTTCCCTACATCAATCTCATATTCCCTGTCTCACATTAGAAAAGAAAAAAAAAGTAACTTACTTTTGTATTTTATTCCAAAAATCTCCTTTTTCTTTGGAATCTAAATTTCTATTCTAATTAAGCCATCCTACAAACTTTTTCCAAAACAGTACTTTTTCAAAGATCCCTTTTCATATGTCCTTCCAGATTAAAAACCTCAAGAAAGGAGGTCTCCACTGTCCATATTAATAGGACAGATGTCATGGTTTTTATCCTTGACTTTCAAGACCATGGTCTTGAAAGTCAAGGACTTCCCCCCCCCCCCCCACTAGCTTGCTTGCTCTCGGTCTCTCACCCCCCACCCCCCCACTCTGCCAGCCGCCTTTTACAAATATCAGCAGGTTGTTTTGGGTTTGAGTTTTTTGTTTGTTTGTTTTTATTAAATGTCCAGCTTAAATCCTAGTTATCACTATAGTTCTTAGGACTAGGCTAAATTTATTTTGCATTTCTTTGCTAAACTGATGGCATTCGGTAGATAATTCCTTGTATTGTTATTCATTTTTGTGTCTAGGTTCATTCTACCAGCTAGATTGTGGCAGAGCATATTTCTTTCATACTCTAAAAACAAGAAGCCTAAATGTTATAGTTTTTTCTTAGATTTAAAATTGTGGCAGTTCTTCACTGCTAGCTTGCTTCCTATTCATTGCTAGTGAAATTATTTTTTTAAGTTTTATTTTGCTGAATGTCAGGGCAAGTGGTGGAGGTCCTACTTTTTGCCTTAGATGCCCTAGCATATTTGTAAAAACAACAAACGATGTCTGAAACCTAAATTCCTGCCAGCCATGACCCACATATTTAGAAAGGACTGAGAATAAGAGACATAAGAAAATATTTATTCAGCAAGTTTAAAATAATATCCTTTCTTAGAATAGTTTCTGTTCCTGTCTAGTTCACTCAACATTTCTGTTAACATTTAACAGATTGATTATAGTAGATTTTCTTGGAATAGAGGTGTATTGTTTTAAATTTTTAAAAACTGTGTCCTCCAGAATGAAGAACACTAAGGGATTGTCTAACAGTGTTTATCTTAAAAAAAAAATCTATTTCATATTTTTTGTACCTAAAATTTGAGAAGAGTAACTTTTATGTATATAGGTATTTTTTTTCTTCTGATGGACCGTACCAGTATGTCTGCAATAAGAACCTCATTTTATTGAATAAAAATCTGTATAGTATGCAGGTTTGCCACATATACTCTACTAAGTGCTTGAAACATACTAAGATCACCAGTGAATCTGGCCCTTAAAAACCTTACATTCTAGTAGACTAGATAAGGCATGTATGCACATAAATTAAAATACAAGATTAAAAGTGTTAATATAGGACTTAATATGTCAAATGCCATTAAAAGGTGCAGATAAGCTAGTGAGTGGGAATTGGGAGACTAGGAACATTACATTCAGCTCCACAAATCACAAAGAGATTGTGGATAATATGTTATTTGAATGAAATTATAAAAACTAAGTTGATAAGAAATGTAAGTCAGGATAGGCTAGGTTATGCAGCACACACAAACACCCACATTTTTAGTGGATTAACACAGGTTGATATCTTACCCAAGTAACATGTCAGTACAAATTGGTAGAGCAACTCTGCACATCAGTCACTTGATGACCCAAGCTGATGGCAGTTTTATTTCAACATACGTGGTCCAAGGTACTACAGCAGGAAATATGGCAAACTGAAGAATGGCTTTTAAAATCATATCTAGAAATTGACACATACCACTCCAGCTTAACATTCCACGGATTACATAGTTAAACTTTACTGTAAGAGGTTGGGGAAGTCTAATACCATATGCTACCATACTTGAAAGGCCTTTCTGGTATTTGAAGCTGCATAGAGGAATCCTTGGAGAGAGAAAGTATACGTGCTATTTGTATGGGAGAAACTGCATAACAGGTTGAAAAATAATACTGTACTAATAATAGTTGCTAATATGCTTTAACTTTTTATCTTTTTGCTTTTTTAATAGACTTTTCTTTTGGAGTAGTTTTAAGTTTACAGAAAAACTGAGAAGAAAGTACACAGATTTCCTGTATGCCCTGCATTCCTCTCCCCACCCCTACCAGTTTCCCCAGTTATTAACAACTTGCATTAGTGTGGTACATTTGTTAAAACTGATAAGCCACTAATACAATAATATAGTATTGTTATGTCCATAGTTTACATTAGGATTCACTATATTGTATATCCTAAGGGTTTTGAAAAATGTATGATGACCTCTATCCACCATTATAGTATCCTACAGAATAATTTCACTGCCCTAAAAATCCTCAGTGTGCCACCTATTTACTCCTCCTTTCTTTCCTCTAAACCTCTGACAACCACAGATCTTTTTACTGTTTCCACAGTTTTGCCCTTTTTGGAATGTCATATCATTGGAATCAGATAATATATAGCATTTTAAGATTGGCTTATTTCATTTATTAATATGCATTTAAAGTTCCTCCACATCTTTTCATTGCTTGATAACTCATTTCTGTCTTTTTTACATTTTAGGTTCACAGCAAAATTGAATAGACAGTACAAAGAATTCTCATTTACCCCCTGTCCCCACAAATGAAATGCCTCCCCACTAGTGACGTCCTGCACCTGAGTGGTACATTTGTTACAATCAGTAAACCTACACTGATGGTCATTATCACCCAAAGTTCATAGTTTACCATTCACTCTTGGTGGTGTACATCCTATGGGTTTTGACATATGTATGCTTGTTCATCATTTTTTAGTTTGGTTGTGTGTTTTCTTTTTATTGAGTTTTAAGAGTTTTTCTGTATATTTTGGGTGCCAGTTACTTTATCAGGCACGTGTTGTAGAAATATTTCCTCCTAGTTTTAGCTTGTTTCATTCTCTGAACTATGTCTTTTGGAGAGCAGACGTTTTCAGTTCTAGTTGAGTCCAAATTAATTTTTTTCTCTTATAGATCATGCTTTTCGTGTTGTATCTAAAAAATTGTCAAACCTGTGATCATCTCCTATCATTAACTTCTAGGAATTTCATAGTTTTGCTTTATACATTTAGGTCTATGATCCATTTTGAGTTAATTTTTATGAAAAGGTAGGGTCTGTATGTACATGCTGTTTTCATCTGGATGTCCAAGTGTTCCAGCACCATTTGTTAATATTCAGAAGTCAGTTAATTGATTTCTTGGAACAACTGGAATTTGAAATAAACATAATACTGTTTTCATTAGCACCAGAAAAAAATTATATACTTAGTTATACACCTAACAAAATAGGTATAAGATTTATATGGGGAAAATACAAAACTCTAATGAAGGGAATCAAAATCAAATGGAGAAATAGTCCAAGTACATAGGTAGGAAGGCACAATATTGTCAAGATGTCAGTTCTTCCCACTTAGAACTACATAGATTCAGTGCAATACCAATCAGAATCTCAGCAAGTTGTTTTGTATCAACAAACTGATGTAAAGTTTATATGGAAAGACAAAGTCCAGAATAGCCAACACAATATGAAGGAGGAATAAAGTTGGAGGACTGAAACTACTTGACTTCAAGACTTACTATAAGTAAGACAGTATTAGTGAAAGAACAGATATACAGATCAATGGGACAGAATAGACAGCCCAAAAATAGACCCACATATAGTAAACTGATCTTTGGCCTAGGGGCAAAGGCAATTCAATGGAGAAAGTATAATGTTTTCAACTATTATGTTTTTAATGCAAAGTGGTTGGGAGAGTATATTGACATTGTATTATAAAGAGTTACAAACAGTTTATCATGAATTCATAGCCATTTAAGTTCTGTTTTGGAGCCCTTTAGAGGATGTTAGGGATCAGAAAAAGAAGAGATACCTTTTTTTTTTTTTAATTTAAGTAAGGCTGATATACAATATTGGTTTCAGGTGTACGACATAGTGATTTGACAATTACATTATTGAAATGCTCACCAAGATAAGTAGTTATCTGTCACTATACAAAAGATATAGTATTATTGACTACATTGCCTACACCGTGTTTTTCATTCTTGTAACTTCTTTTATAATTGGAAGTTTGTAACTCTCCCCTTCACCTATCCCTCTGCCCCCATTTCTATGGCAACCACTTGTTCTCCATGTTTATAAGTGTATTTTTGTAAGTTTTTTATTACAGATTCCACACATATGTAAAATTATATGGAATTTGTCTTTCTCTGATTTATTTCACTTAGCATAGTACCCTCTAGGTCCACCCACATTGTCACAAATGGCAAGTTTTTAAAATATATATAACTAATATTCCATTGTATGTATGGTACATACCACATCTTTATCCATTCATCTATCAATGGATAGTTGGGTTGTTTACATATCTTGGCTATTGTAAATAATACATTTACATTTACATTCCCACCAACAGTGTATAAGGGTTCCCTTTCCTCCATCCACATCCTTGCCAACACTTCTTAATTCTTGTCTTTTGGATTGTTTATTATTTAATTCTTGTCTATCTTTTGGATAATAGCTATTCTGACTAGAGCCCTGCCTGCCTCAATGCGCTCGCTTGCCTTCTGGGCTTGGCGCTGGGGATCAGAAAGACAGTGTCGGAAGGGTGCCCTGTGCCAGTGACCCCACCAGGTACTCAAAGACCCCCACGCTAAGCGAGCAGAAGCGCCTGTCCCCACAGAGTGGATGGCTATTGGGTTTGGTCTTGTGTGGGATTTATTTTCAACAAGTTGCTTTAGAGATCCTTTGGAGGCCTAGACTGCACCTTGAACCAGGGAAGAGAATAAATTATACACCAATCAAAAAAAAGTTGATATCTCCTTGTGGTTTTGATTTGCATTTCCCTAATGATGAGTGATGCTGAGCATCTTTCCATATATCTGTTGGCCATCTGTATGTTTCTGTGGAAAATATCTATTCAGGTACTCTGCCCATTTTTAAATCAGATTTTTTTTTTGGTGTTGAGTTATATGAGTTCTTAATATATTTTGGATATCAGCTCCTTATTGGATATATCATTTGAAAATATATTCTCCCACTCAGTAGGTTACCTCTTTGTTTTGTTGATAATTTCCTTTTCTATGTAGAACCTTTTTATTTTTATGTAGTCCCAGTTGTCTATTTTTGTTTCGTTTCCCTTGCCTGGTGAGACATATCCAGAAAAAGATTGCTAAAGCCAGTGTCTAAGAGATTACTACTTATGTTTTCTTTTAGGAGTTTTATGGTTTCAGGTCTTATACACAAAAATAAACTCAGGATGTATTAGAGAAAGTGGTACAGTTTCAGTGTTTTGCATTGGCTGACCAGTTTTCCCAACACCGTTTATTGGAGAGACTGTCTTTTCCTCACTGCCTCCTCTATTGAAGATTAATTGACCATATAAGTGTAGGTTTATTTAGGGCTTTCTGTTCTGTTCCATTCATCTAGGTATCTAGTTTTGTGTCAGTGCCATACTACTTTGATTACTATAACTTTGTAGTATAGTTTGAAATCAGGGAGCAGGAAACCTCCAGCTTTGTTCTTTCTCAAGACTGCTTTGGCTGTTTGGGGTTTGGTTTTCTGTGGTTCCACTGTATGAATTATTTGTTCTAGTTCTGTGAAAAATGCCATTGGTATTTTTATAGGGGTTAAACTGAATCTATATATTGCTTTGGGTAGTATGCCATTCTAACAGTATTAATTCTTCCTATCCATGAGCATGGAATATCTTTTCATTTATTTGTGTTGTCTTCCATTTTTTTCATTAATGTTTTATAGTTTTCAGAGTACAGAACTTCACCTTTTCGGTTAACTTTATTTATAAATATTCTTTTTGATACAATTGTAAATAGAATTGTTTTCTTAATTTCTTTCTGCTAATTCATTATTAGTATATAATGCAATGGACTCTATTGATTTTGTATCCTACAACTTTATTAAATTCATTTATTCTAATCGTTTCTTTTTTGAGTCTTCAGGGTTTTCTATATATAATATCATCTCATCTGTAAATCATGACAGTTTTACTTCTTTACCCATTTGGGTGCCTTTTATTTCTTTTTTGTGTCTGATTCCTGTGGCTAGGACTTTTAGTAAATAACAGTGGTTAGAATAGGCATCCTTGTCTTCTTCCTGATCTTAGAGGAAAAGTTGTTAGCTTGTAACCATTGATGTTAGCTGTGGGTTTCTCATATATGGCCTTTACTATATTAAGTTCCCTGTTATAACCATTTTGTTGAGAGTTTTTATCATGAATGGATGTTGAATTTGTCAATTTTTTTCCTGCCATCCACTGATTGACATGACCATATGATTTTAGTCCTTCCTTTTGTTAATGTGTGGTGTATCACATTGATTGATTTGTGGATATTGAATCTCCTTTCATCCCTGGAATGAATCGTACTCAGTTGTGGTGAATGATCTTTTTACTGTATTTTTGAGTTTGGTTAATATGTTATTGAGTATTTTTATATCTGTGTTCCATCAGGAATATTGGTCTGCAATTTTCTTTATTTTGTAGTCTTTGGTTTTGATAATGCTGTTGGTGTCCTATAAAGAATTTAGAAGTTTTTCTTCCTCTTTGAGTTTTTGTAATAGTTTGAGAAAGATAGTTATTAACTATTCTTTAAATATTTGGTAAAATTCACCTGTGAAGCTCATGACTCAACTTTTGTTTGTTGGAAGTTTCTTGATTATCAATTCAATTTTGTTATTAGTAATCAGTCTTTCCAGGTTTTCTATTTCTTCCAGGTTCAGTCTTGGAAGATTGCATGTTTCTAGGAATTTATCCATATCTTATAGGTTGTCCAATTTTTTGGCACCTAATTTTTCATAGTAATCTCTTATAATTTTTTCTGTGGTGTCAATTGTAACATCTCTTTCATTTTTTATTTTATTTGTGTCTTTTATCTTAATGGGTTTAGCCAAAAGTTTATTTCAAAGAACCAGCTCATAGTTTCATTGGTCGTTTCTGGGTTTTTGTTTGTTTGTTTCTATTTTGTTTATTTCCACTTATCTTTGTTATTTTCTTCCTTCTACTAAAGTTTGGACTTTGTTTGTTCTCTTCTATTGTTGTTGTTCTTGTTCATTTAGGTGTGAGGTTAGATAGCTTTAGATTTTGTCTTGTTTAATGAGGTAAGCTTCTATTGGTATAAACTTCTCTCAGAACTTCTTTTGCTGTGTCCCAAAGATTTTGAAACACACATTTCTATCAATCTCCAAGTATTT
This sequence comes from Smutsia gigantea, assembly GCA_032199065.1. Classification (NCBI taxonomy): domain Eukaryota; kingdom Metazoa; phylum Chordata; class Mammalia; order Pholidota; family Manidae; genus Smutsia; species Smutsia gigantea. The sequence goes on along the minus strand of JAVSCE010015741.1, from coordinate 58,681 downwards.
TGACTTCTTTATTTCTTCACTGACCCACTGGTTGTTTGGTGACAAGTTGTTGAGACTCCATATTTGGTGTTTGTTCCAGGTTTTTTTCTTGTAATTCATTCCCAGTTTAATATCATTGTGGTTGGAAAACATGCTTGATGTGATTTTAATCCTCTTAAATTTATTGATACTTATTTTGGGACCTCACATGATCTTGGAGAATGTCTTCTGTTCACTTGAAAAGAATGTGTATTCTTCTGTTTTGGCATGGAATGTTCTATATACATATCTGTTAAGTCCATCTGATCTAAAGAGTCATTCAAAGCTACTGTTTCCTTACTGATTTTCTATCTGGAAATCTATCCATTAATGTAAGTGGGTCTTATTATTGTATTACTATCAATTTATCCCTTTATGTCTGTTAATATTTGTTTTATATATTTAGGTCTCTATTGGGTGTATAGATATTTACAGTTGTTATGCGTTCTTATTTTCTAGTTCTTGCTAGAACCCTTTATTGTTACATAATGTCATTCTTTGTCTCTTTACAGCATTTGTTTTAAAGTCTTTTTTGTCTCATATAAATAGTGCAATTTCAGCCTTATTTTTTTTTTATTTCCATTTGCATGGAACATCTTTTTCCATCCCTTCACTTTCAGTGTGTGTGTGCCTTTAGGTCTAAAGTGAATCCTCTATAGGCAGCATATAGATGGGTCTTGTTTTTCTTTTTCTAAAATCCATTCAATCACCCTATTTCTTTTGATTAAGACATTTAGTCCATTTTACACTTAGAGTAAATTATTGGTATGTATTTATTGCCATTTTGTTAAATGTTTTCTGAGACTTTTTATCATTCTTCTCTAATCCTTTATTTTGCTCTCTTCCTTGTGTGTGATGACTTCCTTTAGTGTTATGCTTAGATTCCTTTCTCTCCTTTTGGTTTTTGGTTACCATGAGTTTCATGTATATAATACCCTATGTATATATAACATCCTATGTTAAGTTGATGGTTACTTAAGTTTGAACACAATCTAACAGCACTATATTTTTTAGTCCCCCTCTTCCATATTTTATGATCTTATACCTTTTTATTTAGTGATTCCCTTAATTTTTAGATGTAAATGATTTTAGTACTTTTGTCTTTTAACCTTCACACTATTTTTTAAGTGATTGATCTATGTGTTTGCTTTTACCAGTGAAAATTCTCTGCTTCATAATTTTCTTGCTTCTTGTTAGGGCCTTTTCTTTTCCTCTTAAAGGAAAGTCCCTTTATCATTTCTTGTAGGCTGGTTTAGTGGTGGTGAACTCCTTTAATTGATGCTTATTTGGGAAATTCTTTATTTCTCCTTCAATTTTGAATGATAATCTTCCTGGATAGAGCATTTTTGGTTGTAGGGTTTCTTCCTTTTAGCTTTTTGTATCATGCCGCTCCTTTCTAGGCAGCAAAGTTTCTGCTGAAAAATCTGATGATAGCCTTATGAGGTTTCCCTTCTCTGTGTCACAGTGCTTTCCTCCTGCTGCTTTGCTCTCTATCTTTAATCTTTGCCATTTTAACTATTGTGTGTTTTGGTGTGGACTTCTTTGGCATCATCTTGTCTGGGTCTCTTCATGTTTCCTGAACATGGATGTCTGTTTCATTCCCCAGATTAGGGAAATTTTCAGGTATTATTTCTTCAAATAAGTTTTCCACTGCTTTCTCTCTCTTGTCCTTCTGGGACGCCTATAATGTGAATATTAGTATGTTTGATGTTGTCCTGGATGTCCCTTAACCTATCATCATTTCCTTCTATTCTTTTTTCTTTCTGCTGTTCCACTTGATTCCTTTCCATCACTCTGTCCAGGTCACTGATCAATTCCTCTGCATCCTCTAATCTGCTGCTGATTATTTCTAGTGTATTTTTTCATTTCATTTATTATATTCTCCAACTCTGATAGATTTTTTAATATTTTCTTTGTTGAAGTCTTTCCTGAGTTCATCTACTATTCCCTCAAGTCAAGTGAGCATCTTTATATAATCATTTCTTTGAACTCATGATCAGGGAGATGGCTTAACTGTTTCATTTGGTTCTTTTCCTAAGCTTTTTCTTATTCTTTCATTTGGAGTATATTCCTCTCTCTCATTTTGTCTGATTTTGTGTGTTTCTTTGTATGAATGAGGTGAAATGGCTGCCTCTCCCAGTCTTGAAGGAGTGGCCTTTGTAGGAATGTTCTCTGGGTAGAGTAAGTGCCTGGCAGTTTTGGCTGACTGGCTGGAAGCCGGGTTAGCATGGGTCAGGGGTACACCAGTTGGGGTGGCAGGGGATTGTGGAGGCACCACCCAGGGATATCTGTTGAGCACTGCACTAGTTCCACATTTGTGGGGCTGCTGGATCTCATGCAAGCACTTTTCATTGCAGGCAGTGGCATTGGATGAGATGGTTTGAGGTATGTCTGGAAAGATGTGGCCCTCCAGATCCTGTTCTGGTCCATGCTACCAGTGTATAGGTAGATTGTAAACAATGGCACCTCCCAGTACCTCCAACCCTGTAGAGAGCTTGGCAGGTGCTCTAATTCTGAAAATTGGTTTCTTTCATTCATAGTCTAGTTGACCTTTAACTGTATTTTTTTTTCCTGTGCCCCTGAGGACAGGGGAATCTGCACATAGGTCCCTTGGTCATATCCCTCACTGCTGCAGGTCACAGTGTTTGCAGTGGGGTTCTCATTATTACTGTGGTTCCATCTCTCCTGCTATTTTTATTTGTTTGTTTGTTTTTTACTGTGTTCTTTCTATCTATTGTTGTATAGAAGGTGTGAACGTGGGAGGAGGTGAGTTCAGGCTCTTTCTATGCTCTCATCTTGAGTGTCCTTGTGCCCCTAGCACATATCACATGGGACAATAATTTGCAAACTTTTTCAATGAGAGATTTATGTAGTTTGGTATATATAACTTAATGGCTTCATGGAAAAAAAACATGCTGATAATTTGTTCTTTTCTTTTTAGATGAAAAAATACCCATCTCTACCAAGTTGATTTTACTACTCCTTATAGTGCTAAATAATTTGAGAAATATCATTCTAGTTAAAGTGCTTTATTTTACAGATAAGGAAAGTGAAACTTTCAGAAGTAACCACATTAATCTCAGGGTTACATAGCTAGTTAATGGAAGAACTATAACAAGGTTAATGTTAACTAGTGTTCTTTCTACAGTCATTTCTTAATGTCATTAAGCACTTCAGCAATTTTTGTATTGTCATTAAATCTGTTCAGTGATTAAAAACAAGTTTAGTGCTAAAATGTAGATGTCTCAAATCATGTTGCAAAAATATGAGTCAACTCAAACTATAGAAAGATATGCAGTGAATGATTTATCAGAGCAACATATAGTCCTCTAAGTAAACTTTGTGAAAAATACTTGGAAGCATTCTTGTGTTATATGTGTAATACAAGTACTTTCATATAAATGTGCTGACTTCTTTATCTTCTGGCATTGGAACCCACCTCTTTTTTTCACTTGACATACCCTTCTCAAGCCTCTAAACTTGATTGTATTCTTTTCCTCACCAGTGTCTCTCATTACTTCTAGTGCATTGTTTCCTGAGAAATTAGTCTCTTAAATGTACTCTAGTCATATAGTCTTCAAGAATACAGACTCAGAAACTAATTGTCTGTGTAAACTTGAGTGACTTAATCTGTCCTTTCTCATTTTAAAATGAGACAGTAATAAATCCTGCTCATTAGGGCTTTTTTGGGAGGTTGGGCAGGACTATTTTATCTGTGTCTTACAGTCTGGTAACAGTGACAGTGAGCCTGACCTGTACCTAATTCACTCTTCTATTTAGTTGTACATCCACAAGAAAAAGAAATGGTTCTCAGTAAGATGAAATGTATATTTATGTCTAGTACTTCCAAACACTGAGAATAGCACATCCATTGTGTTATTTTTTGAGGACCATTTAAAAATATTTAATAGAATGTTGGCTTTTAGTTTTTAAAGTACTCTAAAAATTTAAGTTTAATCAAGTGATTTTTGTGTATTTTTCAAAGTAAAGGAATTTCTTTTTTTCCATTGAAACTCCAACTTTATTAAGGAGCAAGAATTTCCTGCATTGGTAATGTTAAGTGTGATATTAGCTTTCAATTCATTGCTGCAGTTACGTTTCCAGAGCCTGCTATAAGAGATAAACCCATTGCAAATGAGCATTCATTTCCTTCCACCTCAGGCCACACAGAATTGATTGAGGTAATAAAATGACAGCACTTTGTAATATACGGAAGGCTCTTTAATTCCAAAACCAGTTCTAACCTGATTCAGAGCTTGTTTAAAGCTAATTTATGTCTTGCATAATTTTCAGCTGGCTGACCAAAGTAAAGGATGATATATGAAAACTGATAAAGAATTACCTTATGATACATTCAGACCTGTCTTGTTAAAGTCAACTGTTATTTAAAACAGAGGTGGGGGTAATGACAGAAAAAATAACTGGTACGCTTTTGCTTCATAAAAACAGGTGACAACAGTTTAAATTTTCCATCATCTTTTTTCAAACGTAGCTTCTTGTCCTTTGTCAAATCATTTATATTTGCCTTTCTTATATTTTAAAGTCCTTCACTTTTCATCACATTTTGAGGTCAGTGTGAGGCTGGGTCCAGTTAGCAGCTGCTGTTGACTTGCACAGCCCCATCTATTATTGTACCTGGTGGGGCAATGCTGCTGCTGAGTAGTTCTGTCAGTATTTTCATTGCAAATCATCATTTTCAGGATGCTGAAAGGACTTAAAACTCTTCATTTTTATTTGAGGTAAAAAATCAGCATTAGGCTTTTTGCCTTTGTGGCTCTTTTTCTCTCTTTAGTCAGCAGATTTATTCATTTTGACCCACAAATGAGCTATGAATGAAGCCAAATTTTCAGAAATCTGTCAGCATTCACAAGTAAAAAACTGATTACATTTTCCTAAAGTTCTTTGCAGGATTATTACTTTTTTCCCTTAAAAAAATAAAAGTGGAGGATGGACTTTTTTACCATTTTCCAATATAGGATCCTAGAAAGTGTCAAAACTTTCAGAATCACGAGTATAAAAATACATTGCAGATGACCCTAAAAAGTCAATAAACAATGAAATGTATGAAACTGTAATTTCTTCAGTAAAACTTACCAAATATCTAGTTAGGTATTGAGACAAAAAGATTATGTATAATCTAACATCTGTTGTAAACATGGTCATAATTATTTTTGAAAATTAAAAAGCAGTACATGTCTAATAGAATAACAAAAATATGAATATAAAAATTATTCAGGAAATATATGGTGTATTTTTTAAGATCGTAGTATGGGTATATGCCACACATTCTCAGTAAGTACAATATTACTCCAAGGGGGTAAAAACTGGTTCTTCCAGGAGTAAAAAATCAATTTTTAATCCATAGCTCAATAATTTATGATAAAATTTTATTCTTTGTATTTAATTTCTCCCAGGTTTTCTCAGGTATCACTCAGATGGTGACATTGAATTCATGGTAAATACACAAATGTATACATAATATATACTATAAAACGATGACAGACAGTTGTGATCAGTTGCTTATCTTGAACTGATTTCACATGACATGGTCTACGTATACCTATTGGCTGTGTTGTGGATGTTCTTTATGCTTGATCTTCATTGCTTTTGTGTATTACTTAAGCTTTGAGAATTAAATATAGCTTGTATTTTACTTATTATTACAAAAAATATTTAACCCATCATAAATTGTCAGGTGCTGAAGTGAGAAAATGTTCACAGCTTAGTAGCTTGTTATTTTCTCTTACCAAATAAAAGATGCACTGAAAATAATTTTTAAGAAGTTTTTCAGTTATTTGCAGAAAATACAATAATTTGATTTGTTAACACTTGATTTTTAATTTTTGTATGTAACTTGACACAATATAACATAATAAAGACTACTCAAAGTATAAAGTTAAAATTATATTTATTCATTCATTACCTTATATGAGTGAAAGCTTTATGCTTACTCTCTATGTATAAAATAAAACTATACATACAGCACATTAACATATATACAGCATTATCTGTGGCGCTGAGATTTCATGGGAGGTAGTTAAGAAAAAAATTCTAAAAAGAGTCTTAGGGAGATGCTAATAAAACAGTTGAGAAACAGTGGTATAAAAAACTTTTATCCTGATCTTTTCTTTAATATGTAATAAGCATTAAAAATTGCTGGTAAGCCAGTTTTAGGACCTGCATAAAATGGGCATAGTACTAAATTAACACAAGTGAATCTAGTATTTACTTATCAGCATCAGTTGTTAAAATCAATTTTAAGATGATAATCTATAAACGCCTATAATCCATGAACATCCATAAAGTAGATCTCTTTGTGGCTGTTGGGGACAGGGAATCGCAAATTTCAGTTTAGAGAGTGGGAGAGCAATCTCATTAAATGTAAGTATGTAGGAGTTCTTTGAATATTTTTTATTTTTTGAGGTCTTTCAAATGGTCTGACCTTTGGTATTTACTATGGTCCTTCCAGATTGTATGTGTATTTATTTTCCTTTCTGTCATATAATTCTAGGGTATGATTTATGTCTCTGCTCATTCACAAACATTAACACATTTATGCTGGCTACTGTGGTGCTATGAAGATTCAAAATGAGTAAGAGAATTCTTCTAAGTATCTCATTAGGAAGATACATAAGTTGAAAAACTAAGGATTTTACATTACTACTTTAAAATTACAGGTTTAAGATATTGTAAAAATATAGAAATAAACCATTATTTTATGGAGCCAAGCAAGGAACTATTTGGCAAAATGAAGTAAAAAATAATAAATATTAAATGAAACAATTACCAATATATTACACTATTAGAACAAATATTTTAATTTCTAAAGCTACTCACTTGTATATGTTTTATCATTTTCATAAAAACGATTGTGAGACAAGTACTGTAAGAGTGGAAATAGTATATTTTTTATTTTCCTTACATATTTTTTATATTTAGCTCCATTTCCATTTGGTACACTGTCACTAAATTTAACTCCTTGACTTAAACCATATAATATAAAACCTTTATTTTTTAAAAATGTACTCCTTTTTAAGTGAATTTGGAGCCCATGAAACAAGTCATTTTAGAACCAAGCAATTTAACCAAACATGAACATATGCTTTGTTATAATATTTGTTCTAAAAACATCAGCCTACCCAAGCTATAAAACCAGGGAAGAAATTTCCCCCCATATGAGTTTTTAAAAATCTAATGAAAGCAAAGACCTTGCAGGTATTACTACAAAAATCTCAGGGAGCTGGGAATTCTGCAAAAAGTACTTTGTTATTTTCATATTCACAATATTTATATACATAAGAAAAGAGTTTCTTTATAGCCAGAAGATTTTTAGAGAAGTTCTTCCAGTCCCACAGGTTTTGGCAATAGAAACAGTTTTGAATAATTTAAAGCAAAATGTATCTGTAGCACAGAATTTATTTATTTAAAAATTTACAGATAAGAGAAAATGTTTAATTTGTATTACTCCTGTTTTTAAAAATTAGTCATTTATCTATATTTAGCCTTTTAGAGTTATATATTCTAATGCATAATCACCTATTTCTTCTATTTGGAGGGTATTTAATAATGAATTAGTGTCATTTGCATTATATAGGAAAATTAATTTTACAAGCTCTATTCTCTATTTGAGTAAGTTTACATATTAACCTAGGAAATAGCATAATCAAGTTAGCATAATTAACTAATTGTCACACTTTTATGAACTTTATATTGAGAGGAAATTAAAGACAAATAGAAATCATCAGACTTTGGTTTTAAATCCAATTTAAAGGACTTTACAAAGTTGTATTTTAATTTAATGAAGAATTTATTTATTTTATACGGACCCAGAATACAGGTAATTTAAAAGGCAAGTGAAATATGCTAAGCATTTAACTTTGTTTCTGAAAGAAATGAAAAATATGACAAGCTTTGGTGCCTTTTAGGATCAAAAGCTCTAGTAAATATTTATAGAATTGATGTGAGTAAAATTTTCAATAGGATATAATGTACTATTTCTAATATTGTAGAAATTTATCATTGTAATCAGCAAGTCCTTATAATAATGGCATTGACTTCTAGATTCCTGAGTGTAGGGACATCAGTTATTTGGAGTAACTTTCAAAGGTCTATGACTGGGACCCAAAGTTCCCTACCAATTTCTACTTACCATCCTACATACATTCCTATAAATGATTCTATACATACCTCTGTACACCAGCATTCTCATACCCCTCTACAAACCCCTGACAAAGCCCTTTACAGACCCTACCATACTCACATCCTGAATATACACACTTGACACTAAAAAAATCTTATCCCTTATCTATACTATGTGTGTTGACCCTACTTTATTCTTCTCTATTAAATTTCACCTTTAAAACAAATACCTTTCATAACTCACTAAAACCACATTTCGTCTAGACTAGAGCACGCTGCTGTTACAGTACCTCTTGATGGGATCGGTCTAGGCAAATGAATACAGATGCAGAAGCAAATATAGATAATCTAGGAGGAAATATTTTGCTTACGTTCCAAATTTTGTACAGGGTTTTTTCAAGCTTTCATGATGTGACCTTTTATTGTACAGCAATGGTAAGCTGTAGATTTATGGGTTTTTTTTCCTTATCATACAATTGATAAACTGCAAGACTGTCTTATACAGAAATACTTTAAGAAACTAGAAGAGCAAGCGAAGAAGTTCAAATGATAGGATTTAAAAGTGGCTCACATAACAATTCAAATTTCTCTACTTCATGATAAAATAAAGGACTTCATGCCAATAGAATGACAATAGGTTGCAAATTTTGGCACTATCTGAAATTGTTCCCAACTACTTACTGACATTGAGAAATGTTTAATTCCTTGGAAATGTTTTTGATATATGGTCAGTCTAGTCATGTAAATGTCAAGAAGACAATACCGTGTTCTGTTATGTTTATTATCGGTGAGGTAACCTCTTTTTTTATGTCTATTTCTATAAAATCGAAATTAAGTGAAATATGCTTGAGGAACATTAGGTTTGTAGTCAGACAGACCTAGATTTGAGTATCCTCTTCATTTAGTAACTGTGCAACTCTGGGGAAATACCTTAGCCCTTCTGAGTTTTGTATTTTCCTCATGAAGAAAGCTAGTACTTTGTAGGCATATTATAAAGATCAGAGAATAGTGTAAATAGACTGCCTAAACTCATTAAGTCGTCTCATAAATGGTAACATATATCATGATTATTATAGTTATTAATATTGTTGCTAATCTCATGTTTATCCCAATTTGTGAACAAAACCAAGCTATTTTCTTGCATTTAGCATATTTTCTTCCATGTATGTTTGATTTTTCATAAACCAAAGGGTAAGAGATGCCTAAAAACTTAAATTAGCTCTTTATTTGTTATTTTTTAAAAGTTGCTTGAGAAAAGAGTGTCATATATAAATTTGATTATAGACTCTTTTTCTCTTACTTATAGCCCATGATTTCTAGATAAATGTGGAATTACAGCCCAGTACTAGTTCATAGTTTACTGAAGAGAATTAGATGAATACTGTTTTCTAAGCATCTCAAATTTTTAATTCAGGCTCTTGGTATTGTATTTCATATGATACTGTAATATTGCCAGTAACAGAGGTCAGTAGATAATGGCAAATGTGCTCTGACTTAAAAATTCAGTTTGTTAGAATTATAAAGCATTGACCCAGTGAGAGAATTGATTCCCCAAAGTTATTTGAGGAAAATACTGGTTTCACTTTGAGCTTTACTCATTAAGACTAGACCTCTCATTCAATAGGATATAGTTGGAATCTTATAATTTAAATCTAGAAGTGACTTAATAGATCAACTGTTCAAATTTTCTTTTCCTTGAGGAAATTCTCATCTTCCTCCAGTTTATCTCTGGAGTTCCAGAAGAGTTTTAAGTGAATTGTTGAAGACTGTAATAAGTAACGGCCCAGATAAGGACTTTGACTTTCTGTCTCCAAGTCCACTGGTCTTTCTCTTATATAGTAGTGGTGTTCACTGCTCATTTATGTACATTTGTGGTTAAGTCTCTAACAGTGCCTATACATTTTCTAAATTTTTATAATTGCTATGATTATCTAATTGGGTTTATTGTCATATGCAAACAAAATATAAATATTTTATTTTGACATGTTATTTTAAAAACTCATTGCATTGTGTTGTTATTACAACACATACATGTCTGAGTTTCATCAAGAGCATAATTTGATATATGGTTCCCACAAGGTTTAATCCATTACAGATTTTATTTGAAACTGTCAGCTTCATTTTCCATAAATGTAATATATCAATGTCTAACTGATTATAGGGATTTTTATGTGTCTAGCACCTATAAGTATTTATACTTATTTTATTAATATTGCTGTTCCTACTTGATACTTCCTTCGTCTTACAGTAGTCTCCCAAAACTTAAAAATACTGCTTCATGCAAGATAAACAATACTAGCATTTTTTTGCTCAAATAATCAGAGAATTATTTGTCTGAACAATTTTAGGTGGCTACCTTTTGAGTATCTACATGTGAGATATGGCAAAGTAAAGGGAATAATTAAATAGCTTCACTGTTATTATTTTTACATTAGGATTTCTCAGACTTTTTGTTACTGTTTTGCTACTACAGATGCTTCTCAAATAAAGCAAATAACTGAGTTTTCCCCAAAGTGTGCTATAGACAACAATGATAAATTATCAAAGTAAAATCATGAACTACAGACACATACTATCCAGAACACATAAAATTAACAGATTTTTAATTTTCTCAGTAACCACAGGTCCCCTCAAATGTAGAAGAATACTTGATGCCCTTTTCTGTTCTTATAGTGGTATACATAGTAATTATTCACTGTTGATAATGGATCACTTTTATCTACATCGTGTTTCTGTTCTGTTTATAGAGAATAAATATTTATGTTTTCTCATTTTTCTCAGCTAAGAGATACAGATAAATAGATTTGAAGTACCAGCTATAATTCATTGCTTGAAAAGAAAGGCCTTACCCTGATCTTTTATGGAAAACTAAATCATTTCAGCAGCAAGCTTATAACCAAGATAATATCATTTTCCTTCTTGAAAATGTATCTTCCATATATTAAAGAAGCAATATTTTATTAAAAATGGTTTGACATTTGACCTGTCATTATCACAAACCTACCATAAAGGGAGGTTATGTTTGATAGGGAAAAAATAATGGAAGATTTTCTTTTAGTTCCACATTCCACCTTCACTATATAAGATCATTAAAAAAAAAAAACTCCTAAAATGAAAAAATATCTTACTGTTTATTAATACTTCATAGTTTTGTTTTTCTCAAAAACCAATTATTATCCTATGTAAATGTACAGTGATAAAACTATAGTAATGACTTAATGGCTAGTTGGTGGCTAGTTGGCTAATGTCATAAAATTTAGGTTGAAAAATCTAGAATTTTCCTTTCTGCTTACACACAAAATGTAGCCCTGTAATTTACTATTCTTGTTTTTTTTTCTTTTATGATTAGATGTTTTTCTAGGACAGGAACAAGCTATATATAACTCAATCTAAATTACTTAAAAATTAGAAACAGAAAATAATTTTGGGTATGTTAGAAACATTTGACATACTTTGGGAATCCAGATTTACATTTCTTGACTTTGATTTGATACTGCCTTTTACAACAATGAAAAAATTTTATTGAACTATGATCTATATACTAAAATATGCCCTTAATTTTCTGAAGGTGCAGTGGTATAGTAATTTGTAAATAAACTTCACTTAAAATAAATGGTTTCTATAAATAACTATACAGCATGATTTTATTACTTCTTTTCATATTGCTGCTTATCTGTGATATGTTCAGTAAGGAATTAAGTATTCTAATTATGCAAGTAATACGTACTTTAGAATCATGTAGAAAATGCAAAAAAATAAACAAATTTCCTCCCAGAGATTACCACTGTTTGCATTTTGGTGTATTTCTATCTAACTTTTCTTGTAGCAAGCATTTATCAAATATTTACTGACCATCTTTTTAAAAGTAAGGACCAGTAATGGTTGCTGGGAGTATACCATGGTCTCTGTGGCAGAATATAAACCCTATCACAGAGTACAGAAAAATGAGACAAAACCTATGGAGTAAGAAGCCAGTGCACTGTTAAAACCAGTAGCAGGAGAACTAACCTGGTTTGATGGGTCCCAGCAAACATTCTTGATATTTTCAGGATGTGGTAGAAGTCTTTGCTCAATTCCAGTACTATTATAAGCATATGTTCGCAGTTGCTCATTCTCTCTCTCTCTCACATTGTAAAAATTCCATTGACTATTTCAGTGAGGATCTAAAAGGAAAAACAATTCTTGTGTGTGGATAGCCTTTCGTATCTGAAAAATTCACATTATTTTGAAAACCACTGTGGTATCACCATTGCTGCTGTAAACTTACATGGACTGAACATGAACAAATCTCCAAAATGTCTGTTAGGCAATGACTTCACTATAGTCAGAAAAAAACTTAGCATTTCTAAGTTATTTTTATGATAATATAAAGTTCTTGCTGATTCCTTGTTAAAATTTATGGAAGTACTTCATTTTAACCAGTTTTAACTCTGTTGTCCTAAAGCAATTAGCATAGTTTGATAGCAGTTTTGTTATACCAATTTTATATTAATATATTTATTTGATTAGAGAAATATGTCTTTAAGTAGTTTGATTAATCATGTGCTTCATTTTTACCATCATGAAATATGTTAATCAACATGAAAAGTAATGTGTTATAGATATAGGTATTGGTTCCACGATCATATTTCATTAAAACAGGAACAACTCCTTGGAATGCTAATTAAATGCTAAATCAAATGCTAATCCTGATTCACTTTTATTTTTGTACTATGTTATACATTACTATATTTTAAGCTTATTGTATTAGTATTAGAAAATTAAGAAAAATGTAGAGGCATAATTCATATTCTAAAACAATGGCAAATAAGCCTCATGTGTTGAGCCTAAATATTCTTCATCATGAATTTTTTTAAATGTTTCATTAAAAAAAAATCTAGACAAGCCTTGGATATACAATGGGGAGATGACAGCCTCTTCAGCAGCTGGTGTTGGAAAAACTAGACAGCTACATATAAGAGAATGAAACTGCACTACTGTCTAACCCCATACACAAAGGTAAACTCAAGGTGGATCAAAGACCTGAATGTAAGTCATGAAAACATAAAACTCTTAGAAAAAAACAGGCAAAAATCTCTTGGACATAAACATGAGCAACTTCTTCATGAACATATCTCCCTGGGCAAGGGAAACAAAAGCAAAAATGAACAAGTGGGACTATATCAAGCTGAGAAGCTTCTGTACAGCAAAGGACATCATCAGTAGAACAAAAAGACATCCTACAGTATGGGAGAATATATTCATAAATGACATATCCAATAAGGGGTTGACATCCAAAATATATAAAGAACTCACGCACCTTAACAAACAAAAAGCAAATAATCCAATTAAGAAATGGGCAGAGGACATAAATAGACACTTCTCCAAAGAAGAAATTCAGATGGCCAACAGGCACATGAAAAGATGCTCCACATCGCTAATCATCAGAGAAATACAGATTAAAACCACAATGAGATATCACCTCACACCAGTGAGGATGGCCAACATCCAAAACACAAACAACAACAAATGTTGGCGAGGATGTGGAGAAAAGGGAACCCTCCTACACTGCTGGTGGGACTGCAAATTAGTTCAACCATTGTGGAAAGCAGTATGGAGGTTCCTCAAAAAACTCAACATAGAAATACCATTTGACCCAGGAATTCCACTCCTAGGAATTTACCCTAAGAATGCAGCAGCCCAGTTTGAAAAAGACAGATGCACCCCTATGTTTATCGCAGCACTATTTACAATAGCCAAGAAATGGAAGCAACCTAAGTGTCCATCCGTAGATGAATGGATAAAGAAGAGGTGGTACATATACACAATGGAATATTATTCAGCCATAAGAAGAAAACAGATCCTACCATTTGCAACAACATGGATGGAGCTAGAGGGTATTATGCTCAGTGAAATAAGCCAAGCCGAAAAAGACAAGTATCAAATGATTTCACTCATATGTGGAGTATAAGAACAAAGAAAAAAACTGAAGGAACAAAACAGCAGCAGACTCACAGAACCCAAGAATGGACTAATAGTTACCAAAGGGAAAGGGAATAGGGAGGATGAGTGGGAAGGGAGGGATAAGGGGGGGAAAGGGGCATTACGATTAGCAGATGTAATGTTGGGGGGGCACGGAAAGGGCTGTGTACAACTCAGAGAAGACAAGTAGTGTTTCTATAGCATCTCACTACACTGATGGACAGTGACTGTAATGGGGTTGGTGTGGGGGGACCTGATGAAGGGGGTAGTTTAATAACCATAATATTGCACATGTAATTGTAGATTAATGATATCAAAATAAATTATTTTTAAAAATCTAGACATATGACAGTATGTTTTATGATGTAATTTCTAATGCCTTATAGTCAAAACATGAGAATTCCTACAGTACTTAACATGGTTTAAATTTTTATTTTAAAAGCAAGTAATATTGATATGATCTAAGACTGTATTGGTTAAACTAATATTAGAGGATTATCACATAGAAAATATCTTAGTTCCTAAAAGAAGAATCTCTTCATTTCTTTAGTGTTTCTTTTGACAAATAATGTTTTTATATCTCCCATTCTAACATTGACCTCATCTGTTCCCCAGAAATTGCCCATTTCTGTACTACAGCAACACTTCTAAAGAGTTGTCTGTACTCAGTATCTCCTTTTTTTCCCCCACAATTGGAAATGTTTATAAAAATATACGTTACAGTGTACAAAATCTTTATCTCCTGATTGTAGACATATAGAGATAATTCTTAGAACACTAAATTGAAGTTGGGAAAATTATTCTGTTTAATGTTTGTGTATAAAGCAACATATATGCACTTTTTTAAAAAATCATCTATAGAAGAACTATGCTGTGTGACACTTTTCCTTACACACACACACACACACACACACACACACACACACACACACACACACATATATATATATATATATATATTCAGCTCCATATGGTCATTTCCTGCCTAACTAGGACATGTAGACCTGAGAGGAACTGCTGAAAGATGTCCCACTCATAGTAAATGCAGTGGATTCACTCTGTGCAAAGCACTGCTACAGTTTTTCAGTTTTTTATTCAAACTGAAAGTCTTAGAGACCGAGAGAGAATATATATTTTTAGGGAGAGGTATTTTTATGTTGCAGGAAAGGTTTGATTAATATAGAAGATATAAAATACAATACTGTATTACATAAAATATAATGCTTATATAAATATAATACTATAAAGAAATAGTATTGTTAGCAGCCAAGGCTGTCAGGAGTAATTTCACCATGATTCTTTTGGTCTTTCCATCATAGTTCAAAGATAGATAGATGCTCCACATCCAAGTTCCAGAAATTAAAGAAGGATGAAATGCAAAATGACACCTCCCATTTCCTGTTTAAACTATTTAGGCTTTGATCCCTACAACTCTAAAATGGTTCTTGTTAAGGTCATCTATAATCTCTTTCTCACCAAATTCAGTAGTCATACCTCTGTCCGAATCTTATCTGACCTCTCAACATATTTGACAATGTCGAATTCCCTCTTCCTTGAAACATTTTCTTATCCTGGTTTTGTGACCCTCATTGTCCCCTGATTTTTTGTCAACTCCTTCTCAGTCGTCTTAACTGGATTCTTCACCCAAGTTGTACTACCATGGCTTAGTCCTTGGGGCCCTTTTCTTCTCTGTTTGTATACAGTTCCCTAAGTGATTGCATATAGTCCCATACTTTTTATATGTTGGAGACTTACAAATTTCTAATACCTGCCCTGAACTCTTCCCCCAAGGTCTAAATTCATATATCCAGATGTTCACCTGACGTTCCCATTGGATAGCTAAAGATTGTGGCAAGCTTAATGTTGCCAAAATAGAATTCTTGTTTCCTGATTCTTTCTCACTACCATCACAACTTACTTTCCTATAGCCTTTCCTAACTCCTACCATTTTTGGGTGCTGAAACCAGAGGAATCATTCCTAATCACTCTACTGTTAATTCTCCATATACACCTGTGAGCCTCCCCTGACTCTGAACTGTATCATACTTCTGTCCATTCCCATTGCTGCCACAGTACTCCAAGCCACCATCATTCTTTATCAGGATTATTGCAATAGCCTTCTTTATTTTCTTATTTCCATTCTTACTTAACCTCTCTGTATACTGCAACCAAAAAAGCTTAAAATGCAAAATGAAAACATTTTACTTAAATCATTAACCATCCAGTGGCTTCTTACTGCAACTGGAAAAATCACTTAGGCCTACATGGTCACACTAACATTTCGTCTCATGCCAATATGCTGACCTTCCTGGTGCTCATACATGCTGAGCTTATTTGTACTGTAGGGCCTCTGCCCTGTTCCCTAGGCCTGGACGTTCTCTTGTTACAGATTAGTACATGACTGGCTCCATCAAATCATTCAGGTCTCAGCCCAAATGTCATCTCTTTAGTAGAGGGTCTTCCCTGACTACTTCAAGAAAAAGTGTGCAACCATATTTTGTTTCTCCTTCCTTTGTTCTTTCCAGTGACATAAAAAGATGATTATTCATCTGTTATTTAAAACCTATTATGAGAAAAACATACTGTTGTTCACTACTTTTTCTCCACCTACTGGAACAGAACCTAATACATAGTGGACACATATATTTGTAGATTAATAAAAAAACACAATTTCTATATTTTAAGCTAAGTAATTCTTAATTATCATTTGTATTAAAATACTGAAATTGTACTTAGGAAAGGAAGCACAAATGATCATTCTTATTCTTGTAAAAAGGAAACGCACTTTGTCCAGTCATGTACCTCTGAGCTCAACTCTGGACCAGTTTTTGGAAATCCATTTTAAACTTCATACCAACAACAGTTAACATTGTTTTGAGGACCTACTGTGTTGCAAACATTTTACTAATACAATTTTCCTGCATAATCATAGTTTTAATCCCAAAAGTTTTTGAAGTTAAGATTTTTAATTTTTTACATTTTACACGTAAGAGAACTGAGAGATCATGTGCCTTTCCCAAGGTCACATCAATATTAAGTGCCAAAGCAGGATTCAGATAGGTTTGTCTGACTTCAAAGCCTGTATATACATTGTCTGCTGTTCTCATGTAGATGTTTTGGTTAAGAACATTACACAATTGTTTTTTCAATATAACATCAGTTCCGTTCACAGAATACACACACACAACTCACCAACATTTTTTGTTTTGTTTTGTTTTTGTACATCCTCTATTTTTGCCCACATATGATTTAAAGTCATATTGATTCATTATGGTCAGTACCAACTCATCATGGCAGACAGTTCCAGAGAGCAACTTAGGAGACGTGAATTCTGATTTCAGCTCTCTGAGGAAGTCCGTTATGTACTCTAAGAATGGCTTCTCTATCAGCAGAGTAAAAAGAAGGGATTAAATGATCCATCTTCTAAGTAAGGCACCTTCTAGCACTAAAATCATACAGCCTTTAATAGAGAAGAATGGTCTAGAGAAAACCATTGAAGTCTGTTGCAACTTACCATGGCATGTGATTTATCTTTTGAATATGAATTGGTTATTTAATCTATTGATTTGCTTATCTTTTGAATACATTGATTTGCTTTTCTTATAAATAGTGGACAGTATTCTTGTTTTAAACAGTCTTGAAATTTAGGGAGGTAACTAAAATACTGATATAGAACTTAAAAGTTGTCCTACATAATCTATAGTTATGTTACCTGTTGATTTTCCTCATATCCATAGACGTTCTCACTGAGTTCTCTTCTTGTTTATAAGTTTTTCATTTGATTCTCTTGACATTTCCAGTTATACACAAATAAGGATGATTTTATCTCCTCTTTTTTACAGTTTTATATTTCACATCTATCTCTTGTCTAAGTGCTGGCTGCCAAAACAAGATTAAATAATACTGGTGTATAGTTCACTCTTGAACAACATGGGTTTGAACACGGCTCAGGTCCACTTATACACGGATTTTTCCAATAAGTATATTGGAAAATTTGTGGAGATTTGTGACAATTTGAAAAAGCGTTGTCTTTTCTCTAACTTACTTTACTGTAAGGAAACAGTATACAGTACATGTAACATTCAAAATGTGTGTTAATCAACTGTTTATGTTATCCGTAAAGCTTCCAGTCAACAGTAGGCTATTATTAATTCAGCTTGAGGCAGTCAAAAGTTGTATGTGGATTTTTGACTGCAAGTGGTAGGGAGTGGGGGGCCAATGCCTCTGACCCCCGTGTTGTTCAAGGGTCAACTGTACTTGTCTTGTTCAAGGGTCAACTGTACTTGTCATCACCTTGACTTTAGTTGGAATATTTCTAGTGGGTGATGCTAGATTTTGAGCTAAAAACATGTACATTAAGAAAGGATAACAAAGCCAAGTGGAGAAAAACAAATACCATATAATTTCACTTCTTGTGGAATATAAAAACAAAGCAAAACAGAAGGAACAAAATAGCAGTAGACTCACAGACAATAAGAAGTGACTATGGGGGGATTTCTCAAGATGGCGGCGTGAGTAGGGTGGCGGGAATCTCCTCCCAAACCATATATATTTTGAAAATACAACAAATACAACTATTCCTAAGAGAGAGACCAGAAGATACAGTACAAAAGCCAGGCTACATCTGCATCTGCGAGAATGCAGCATCTCACAAAAAGGGTAAAACACAAAGCCGTGACCTGGCGGACCTGAGCACTCCCCCCACACCAGCTCACCAGCGGGAGGAAAAGAATCAGAGTGGGGAGGGAGTGGAAGCACAGGACTGCTAAATAACCAGCCCTAGTAATCTACACCATGAGCAAGACACACATTGCATGGTGTACTGGATATTAGAGAAATGGAAAAATGAAATGCGAGACTGAAACTGCGAGTGGTTCCCCACAGCCAGCTCCCCTGGGACAAAAGAAAAGCGGGCACTTTAAAAATTGTCCTGGCACACTCAGTCCAGCAGGCTGGGAATTTTAAGGAACTTCAGGCACCCTAACCCCCCAGGTGGCAACACAGCTCCGAAGCCCCTCATGGCGATAAGCAGCCTGCGGTTCATTCCCCCTGCCAGCACTGCAAGCAAACCAGCCAACCCGCCATTGCTGCGGACCAGCCGGGGAGCAGCCCTGTTCACAGCAACCACACAGTCTTCTTCCAGCGCGCAGCTATCCGGGCCAGACCCAGAGGCCGCTGCCTACGCGCAACACAACGGCACAGGCAGAGGAAGCCGGTGTAAAGTCCAGAAGGCACAAAGGGGTGCTGTTCTCACAGAACACAAGCTGCTCATCTGGGACCCCTGTCAGTGCCCTAGGTTATTCTGAGAGCCTCCCTGCCTACGGCAACTCGGGATTAAACAGGAGACTGCTCCCTGTGTGTTGTTAACCAGCACAGGCAGCAGAGAAGGGCAAGGCAACCAGCAAGCAGGAGGGTACTTTGTTCTCCCAGCTGACACATGCGCCTCTCGCCAGCAATCACGTCTATTGCCATGAAAAGGCAGAATAACCTGGTCCAGTCCAAAATCACTCAAACGCCATAAAGAGGGCCTGGTGAGACAGATATAACCAATCTTCCTGAAAAAGAATTCAAAATAAAAGTCATAACCATGCTGATGGAGCTGCAGAGAAATATGCAAGAGCTAAGGGATGAAGTCCAGAGGGAAACAACAGAAATGAAACAAGCAATGGAAGGACTTAAAAGCACACTGGATGAGGTGCAAGAGACTGTTAATGGAATAGAAATCAAAACAGGATTACAGAGTAGCTGAGACAGAGAGAGATAAAAAGATCTCTAAGAATGAAAGAATATTAAGAGAACTGTGTGACCAATCAAAACGGAATAATTCACATAATAGGGGTACCAGAAGAAGAAGAGAGAGAAAAAGGGTTAGAAAGTGTCTTTGAAGAAATAATTGATGAAAACTTCCCCTACCTGGGGAAGGAAATAGTCTCTCAGACTGCGGAAGCCCACAGATCTCCCAACAAATGGGACCCAAGGACAACACCAAGACATGTAGTAATTAAAATAGCAAAGATCAAAAACAAGAACAGGGTATTAAAATCAGTCAGAGAGAGAAAAAAGATCACCTACAAAGGAAAACCCATCAGACTATCATCAGACTTCTCTCAACAGAAACATTACAGGCCAGAAGAGAATGGCATTATATATTTAATGCAATGAAACAACAGCGCCTTGAACTAAGAATACTGTACCATTGAAATTTGAAGGAGGGATTAAACAATTTTCAGATAAGCAAAAGTTGAGGGAATTTACCTCCCACAAACCAACTCTACAGGATATTTTAAAGAGATTCCTCTAGATGGAAGTACTCCTAAGGCTAAATAGACGTCACCAGGGAAAATAAAATCAGCTATCCACAAAACTAGTCAAAGGAAACACAAAAAAGTACAGAATAAAACAGCTAACATATAAAGAGTGGAGGAGGAAGAAAAAGAAGGGAGAGAAATAAAAAATCATCAGACTGTGTTTAAATAGCGTAATAAGTGAGTTAAAGTTAGACAGTTAGATAGTAAAGAAGCTACCCTACCCTTGAAACTTTGGTAACCATGAATCCAAAGCCTGCAATGGTAATAAGTATATCTTTTGATAATCACCCTAAATGGCCTGAATGCACCAATCAAAAGACAAAGAGTAATAGAATGGATACAAAAGCAAGAACCATCTATATGCTACTTACAAGAGACTCACCTCAAACCAAAAGACATACATAGACTAAAAGTGAAGGGATGGAAAAGATATTTCATGCAAACAATAGGGAGAAAAAAGCAGGTGTTACAGTACTTGTATCAGACAAAATAGACTTCAAAACAAAGTAACAATATAAAGAAGGACATTACATAATGATAAAGGGGTCAATCCAACAACAGGATGTAACCATTATAAATATCTATGCACCCAACACAGCACAAATACTAACAGAATTAAAGGAGGAAATAGAATGAAATGCATTCATTTTAGGAGACTTCAACACACCACTCACTCCAAGGGACAGATCAACAAGACAGAAAATAAGTAAGGACACAGAGGCACTGAACAACACACTACAACAGATCGATCTAACAGACATCTATAGAACTCTACACACAAAAGCAGCAGAATACACATATTCTTCTCCTGTGCACATGGAATATTTTCCAGAATAGACCACATACTAGGCCACAAAAAGAGCCTCAGTAAATTTTAAAAGATTGAAATTGTACCAACCAACTTCTCAGATCACAAAGGTATAAAACTAGAAATAAATTTACAACGAAAAACAAAAGGCTCACAAACACTTGGAGGCTTAACAACATGCTCCCAAATAATCAATGGATCAATGACCAAATTAAAACAGAGATGAAGCACTATATGGAGACAAATGAAAACAACAGCACAAAGCCCCAAAGTCTGTGGGATGCAGCAAAGATAGTTCTAAGAGAAAAGTATATAGCAATCCATGCCTATTTAAAGAAGAAAGAACAATCCCAAATGAATAATCTAAAGTCACTATTGAAACTGGAAAAAGAAGAAAAAATGAGTCCCAGTGTCAGAAGAAGAGACATAATAAAGATGAGAAAAGAAATAAATAAAACTCAGAAGAATAAAACAATAGAAAAAAAATCAATGAAATCAAGATGTAGTTCTTTGAGAAAATAAACAAAATAGATGAACCCCTAGCCAGACTTATTACGAGAAAAAGAGAATCTACACACATAAACAGAATCAGATATGAGAAATGAAAAATCACAACCTACACCACAGAAATACAAAGATTTATTAGAGAATACTATGAAAATCTATATGCTAACAAGCTGGAAAACCTAGAAGAAATGGACAACTTTCTAGAAAAATACAACCTTCCAAGACTGACCAAGGAAGAAACAGAAAATCTAAATGGACCAATTACCAGCAATGAAATTGAATCGGTAATGAAAAAACTACCCAAGAACAAAACACCTGGACCAGAAGGATTCACCGCTGAATTTTATCAGACATTTAGAAAAGACATAATACCCATTCTCCTTAAACTTTTCCAAAAAATAGAGGAGGACAGAAAACTTCCAAACTCATTCTAGGAAGCCAGCATCACTCCAAAATCAGGCAAAGACCCCACAAAATAAGAAAATTACAGACCAATATCCTTGATGAACATAGATGCAAAAATTCTCAACAAAATATTAGCAAACCAAATTCAAAAATACTTTAAGTGGATCATACACATGATCAAGTGGGATTCATCCCAGGAATGCAAGGATGGTACAATGTTCGAAAATCCATCAACATCATCCACCACATCAACAAAAAGGACAAAAACCACATGATCATCTCCATAGATGCTGAAAAAGCATTCAACAAAATTCAACATCCATTCATGATAAAAACTCTCAACAAAATGGGTACAGAGGGCAAGTACATCAACATAATAAAGGCTATATATGATAAACCCACAGCCAACATCATACTTAACAACATCATACTTAACATCATACTTAACAGCTAGAAGCATAGTGGAGGTCCTAGCCACAGTCATCAGACAAAACAAAGAAATAAAAGGCATCCAGATTGGTAAGGAAGAAGTCAAACTGTCACTATTTCCAGATGACATATTGTACATAAAAATCCGTAAAGAATCCACTCCAAAACCACTACTAGAACTAATATCTGAATTCAGCATAGTTGCAGGACACAAAATTAATACACAGGAATCTGTTGCATTCCTATACACTAATGATGAACTAGCAGAAAGAGAAATCAGGAAAACAACTCCATTCACAATTGCATCAAAAAGAATAAAATACCTAGGAATAAACCTAACCAAGGAAGTGAAAGACCTACACTCTGAAAAATACAAGACACTCATGAGAGAAATTAAAGAAGATACCAATAAATGGAAACACATCCTGTGCTCATGGATAGGAAGAATTAATATTGTCAAAATGGCCATCCTGCCTAAAGCAATCTACAGATTCAGTGCAATCCCTATCAAAATATCAACAGCATTCTTCAATGAACTAGAGCAAATCGTTCTAAAATTCATATGGAACAACAAAAGACCCCGAATAGCCAAAGCAATCCTGAGAAGGAAGAATAAAGCAAGGGAAATTACGCTCCCTGACTTCAAACTCTACTACAAAGCCACAGTAGTCAAGATAATTTGGTACTGGCACAAGAACAGACCCATAGACCAATGGAACAGACTAGAGAACCCAGATATAAACCCAAGCATTTACGGTCAATTAATATAAGATAATAGAGCCATGGATATACAATGGAGAAATGACAGCCTCTTCAACAGCTGGTATTGGCAAAACTGGACAACTACATGTAAGAGAATAAAACTGGATCATTGTCTAACCCCGTACACAAAAGTAAACTCAAAATGGATCAAAGACCTGAATGTAAGTTGTGAAACCATAAAACTCTTAGAAAAAAAGTAGGCAAAAATCTCTTGGACATAAACATGAGCAACTTCTTCATGAACATAGCCCCACGGGCAAGGCAAACAAAGGCAAAAATGAACAATTGGGACTATATCAAGCTGAAAAGCTTCTGTACAGCAAAGGACACCATCAACAAAACAAAACAGCATCCTACAGTATGGGAGAATATATTCATAAATGACATCCAATAAAGAGTTGACATCCAAAATATATAAAGAGCTCATGTACCTCAACAAACAAAAAGCAAATAAGCTGATAAAAAAATGGGCGGAGGACCTGAACAGATACTTCTCCAAAGAAATTCAGATGGCCAACAGGCACATGAAAAGATACTCCACATCGCTAATCATCAGAGAAATGCAAATTAAAACCACAATAAGATACCATCTCACCATCCAAAAGACAAACAACAAATGCTGGCAAGGATGTGGAGAAAGGGGAGCCGTCCTACACTGCTGGTGGGAATGTAAATTAGTTCAACCATTGTGGAAAGCAGTATGGAGGTTCCTCAAAAAAGTCAAAATAGAAATACCATTTGACCCAGGAATTCCACTCCTAGGAATTTACTCTAAGAATGCAGGAGACCAGTTTGAAAAAGACATATGCACCCCTATGTTTATTGCAGCACTATTTACAATAGTCAAGAAATGGAAGCAACCTAAGTGTCCATCAGTAGATGAATGGATAAAGAAGATGTGGTATATATACACAATGGAATATTATTCAGCCATACGAAAACAAATACTAGCATTTGCAACAACATGAATGGAGCTAGAGGGTATCATGCTCAGTGAAATAAGCCAGGCAGAGAAAGACAAGTATCAAATGATTTCACGCATCTGTGGAGTATGAGAACAAAGCAAAAACTGAAGGAACAAAACAGCAGCGGACTCACAGTACCTATGAATGGACTAACAGTTACCAAAGGGAAATGGACTGGGGAGGATGGTTGGGAAGGGGGGAATAAGGTGGAAAAGGGGGCATTACGATTAGTAC
The DNA here is from genome assembly GCA_032199065.1 of Smutsia gigantea. Taxonomy (NCBI): domain Eukaryota; kingdom Metazoa; phylum Chordata; class Mammalia; order Pholidota; family Manidae; genus Smutsia; species Smutsia gigantea. The sequence continues at coordinate 34,145 of JAVSCE010015741.1, read as the reverse complement.
ACATAATGTAGGCAGGTGGGGGGGGCACAGGGAAGGCAGCACAACACAAGACAAGTAGTGATTCTATAGCATCTTACTATGCTGATAGACAGTGACTGTAACTGGGTATTTGGTGGGGACTTGATAATCAGGGGAGTCTAGTAACCACAATGTTGCTCATGTAATTGTACAGTAATGATACCAAGTAAAAAAAAAAAAAGAAAGAAATGACTATGGTTAACAAGGGTGGAGGTTAGGGTGGGTTTTGGGAGGAGGGTGGGGGAATAAAGGGGCACAGTAATTTGCAATCACAATATAAGTTAGTCACAGGGAAGGTAGTATAGCATGCAGAATATAGTCAGTGATTCTGTAACATCTCTCTACGTTGATAAATCGTAACTGCACTAGAGGGGATGAGGATTTGATAATGTGGGTAACTGTTGAACCACTGTGTTGTACACTTGAAACCCACATAAGATTGTATATCAATGACACTTCCATTAAAAAGAAAAGAATCATGCAAAAGAAAAAAAAGATAACAATACGTCAATGACAATGTTGAAAACAAACTGCAGATTGTAAAAGAGATACATATAATATGACACCATACATATAAAATGTTAAAACAACAAAAACATGCCAGGGAGTGATTTATATCCAATTCATTGTATTGGTCACATCTGTTAAAAGGAAGGAAGGGGAATGAGATGCGAAAGAATATCTAGACGGCTTCAATAAGTGTTATAAGTTATGGTTATGATTATTGTTAGGTTTGCAACATTTCATGACAAAATAATTTGATTTGCTGAAGAAACACAGAAGTTTCAAGTAGGTATAAAAAAGGTAGGTGGTATAGAACTTAAAACACATCCTGACATTTCAAGTGTTATAAAAGCAACGATCACTGTTCTCCTCTCTCCCCTGAACATGTGCATGTAGTAGGTATTCACTAAGTAATTATTGAGGAAAATATAGAGGAAGGAAGGAAAGGAGGATTTTTTCATTTGTTTTCCCTGCTTTTCTGTGCATTGTTTCCTACACATCTTAGTTTTTTAAAGTAAAGCTTCATAGTGCATATACTTTTTTTTGTATATTATGGCCTACATTTTTTTCTAAAAAACAGAATATAACCAAGTTTTCCATATAGCTTTCCAGAAATCAACATATTTTGACATATTTCTTGTTCTGCTTGTGATGTATGTAAAACATGTAACACAGATTAATTGTGGGTATATTATTTGTGTGCTAATTCCTAACAATGTTTCAGGCTATCTATATTCGGAGGGGACAAATAGAAATAGTATCACAAATAGTGTCACAATCACAAATGCCTGCTATTGCTCTGTTATACTCCTGCTTTATCATTCTTTTGAAATTGAATATATCTACAAGATACTTCAAGCTGTGGTGAAATACAGAACAGTTTATTTTCTACTTTAAAAGAAATTGGAATAAAGGAGCCACATTCTATTTATGTATTTTTCTGCCTATAATAAATATATACCAGTAATATAAAAATTAAGAAAAATAAAATCATTTTTTAAAAACCCTCTTATAATGCAATGAAGAATTACAAATTTAAATTTCCTTGGTAACTGTTGGACATTTGTATTATGAATATTAGCACTTTCTAAATGCTTAATATATATGTCATTAACTAATATGGTTGCCCCATGTGGCTTATGATGCCAGTGTGGCTGTGAGGTCATTAACTTATTTTCTCATTTTTATATGCTTTAATGTATAACTTCATTTTTTGCTAACTACTGCATTATGTCAGAGTTTTATATAGTAGGATTCATTCATATATTAAAAAAAATATTGAGAGACCACAATATAATAGGCCCTAGCTCCTGAAAACACTGTTGTTAGCAAGACAGAAAATCTGCTATCATGGAGCTTACAATCAGTGCGGGAAGATAGACAATATGTAGATATGCAAGTAAATGATCATTTCATTGTGATAAATGTTACAGAGAACAATCTGAGTGGTGGAAGAAGGGCTAGTTAGTACATGAAGTCAGAGAATTCCTCACTGACTGAGACCTCTATGACAAAAATAAAACTAGGCATACAAAATCAGAGGCAGAGGAACCAGCCAGTGCCATTTGTTCAGGAATCAGAGGGAAGACCAAGATGTTTGGACCCAGGTAAGCAAGCTGTAAAACTATACAAGATGAAGCCAGAAAGGTGGAAGGGGCCAGATACACAAGACATAGGCTATGACAAGAGTTTGGATTGTACTCTAAATACAATGCTATTGGAGGGTTTCAAGCAAGGGTGGGATGTCATCTGTGTCTTACAACCAAAGTTGCTGTCTTCAATATGGAGAACAGGTTGTACAAGTGTAAAATAGAAGATTAGGATTAGGAAGCTATTGGAGTGAACCAGGCAAGAAATATGATAGCTGGGACTAAGATGGTAACAATAGAGATCGAAAGCACTAGACAGATTTTAGATATCCTTTGGTGATTAAGACACCAGAAAAGAATTAAGGAATGACCCCTAGAGTTTGGATTTGAGCAACTGGATAAAATGCAGACCAAGAGAGGCATAACTCTTTGGGTGGTGGGGGAGGATGAGGGGGTCGGGGGTTGGCAGCAATGGTTGAAGAGGGGGAATCAAGAGTTTGGTTTTGTACATGGTACATTTGAGGTACCTGTTAAAAGTTCAGTGATGACTTCAAGTAGCAGTAGAAAGGAGTTTAAAGCATGGAATATATATATCAGGCCTTAAAATATAAATTAGAGTCATCATAAAATAGAAAGCTTTAGAGCCATCTCCAGATAACGTTATCAAAGGCTATTAAAGTTTTTAAAAACAGTGATAAAAGGGAGTAAAAGAAATAAAAGATATGGTAAAAACTTAGAACTAGGAGAGGATGATATTTAAGAAAGACACCAATGTTGTATTGGTGAAGATGCTTTAACTGCAAGTACAGAAAACCCAACTACTGCTAACATTTCATATCTTGAATATATTCAGAATTAAGAAGATTAGGTGGTTATAGGATTAATTAAAGAAGATCACAAGATGGCTGCAGGAGCTCCATGTGTTACATCCTCACATAATAATGCACAGAAGGAAGCCCTGTCTTGTGTTCTTTTTTTTAAGAGTGAGGGATACTTTCACACAAGTTCCCTAGTAGGTTTCTCTACATACCTTATCTAGAATCAGTTCATGTTTCCAGTAGGGTCTACAGTGACAGTCAAACACATTTGAAAGAAACTAATAGATTTCACATGGTTACTAATATGGACTTTACCTTGAATGGAGCTTCATTCCTGTGGCATGGCTTATTCAAAGAAGTACTGTTATATGTATAATAAGGAAGAATCAAATTTACCAATTTACCATTTATACAGGCCCCACAAATTTAAAATATTGTCCATTTTAGTGTGCGCACGTGTGTGTGTGTGATGAAAAAATGTAAATACTACTTCCGAGAGGTGAATTAAATTACTTTGATTTCTCTTCTAGTTCCAATATTTCTAAAACTTGAATTTACCTGCAAGGTTATGTGGCCTATTTTCTTTGAAGCAACCACATGACTAAAAGGGTCTTAAGTCAACCTACAAGAACTATACATGTCTAATTTCTATAGCATATCATTATTTATTGTTCTTATATATTGGAGCTACATAGATTCCAATATTATTTTCATTTCAGTTGGACCACTACACTAAGTTTATTGCTCTATTTAGGGAAAAAGACATTAGTTTACATTCATGTACAATGACAACATCATGCATACATGTTACTATAGGGTAACTTTGGGATGAACTTCAATAAAAGACGCTAATCAAAGGCCCATGTTATTACTTAGAAGACTTATTTAATTATTGCCTTTCCCTAATTATTACCATTTATGAATATCTTTGAGGGTAATCATTCACCCAATTTTATTTACTGTTGCTGTCTTTGAGTCTGGTAATACAAACAATTGAAATTTCAAAATCAAAAAATTAAAGGCACACATTAAACTGGGTTCTATTTAATATCATAGTGACAGTTGTTCAGTTAAGAAAGCACTATTTCTGAAAAGGATCCCTATTACCTATCTGTATGTGAGTAGGCCAATAACTAAAATCTGCCATAAAGTTAAGCCTGGAAGGAGGCAAGAATACAGCTTATTGAGTGTTTTTTATGGGTCAGGGGCTGTGCTATTCTCCTCACATTTTATTTAATTTAATACTTTTAGCCATCAGGGGGAAATGAGGTCCAGAAATGGCAAGTGATTTTTTTTAAGTTGCATAGCTTTGGATAGTGTATGTATGAAAGGTAGGATTTGAATCTAGGTTTGCCTGTCATTAACCACAAAGCCCTCATTTCCTCCACTACACAGTTGCATAGAATAAACAGGACAAATCCAAAATACAACCAGGGTAGCCACCCATGGGCATTGTTTAATGCTAGAACTAGAAAATGCTAGAACCAGTATTGTATGCCTTTCCATGTCCCACTCTTTTTCTCACTGGGCCTCAGCTGACTTAACCTCACTGTTTTCCTCTACCTGGACTGTTTATCCCTATGTTCTTTACATGACCTACTCCTTATCTGAGGCCTCAATGTATTTGTCATCTTCTAGAGGATAGGGGCCCTCCCTGAAACTTTTAGGTCCTTCCATCAAGTTTCATGGCCCTATACCTTACTTGTTTAAAATATATCATAATTGCAGTTATAAGTTACTTGAGTAATCAAGTTAGTCACAAATTTACAAGCTCTATAAGGCATGGCCTGTATCCATCTTATATATTACAGTTTATTTTTTAGCACTTAGCAAAATACCTGACAAGTGATAATCAGGTAGGGATGCATAGATGGCTTATATAGCTCTCTAGATATTTTTTCAAATACAATACTTGAAAATGTTACTGTATGAAATATTTTTTCTTATGTCATATAGCATAGATTATGGAATATTGAAAAATGTATACTTACAGAATAATTGGTCCTGAGAAAACAGGTCAAATGCATGCTTTTTCAAGCAAGCTTTCTAAATGACTTGGTACTTTACATCTGGTCTACCTTTTTGAATCAATTGAGAACATACCAATGTATAGTTTTTATTATGGAAACAATTTAAAGCAAATAGTTTAAAACATTTACTCTTTTTCTTAAAAAAGCAAAATAGTGGCTAGGCTATAATCTACAATTTCAAGATGGGGAAGTGTGGCTGTTATTTTTGACACTTCATGAAATACCACTATTTGAGATTTGTGTGTGTGTGGAATTTTCTAAAATAATATTTTCAATTTTCTTGAAGCAAAATCAGTTTTTTTCATCCATGAAAAAAATTAATGTGCCATAGGAGATGTGTTACTTGGACATCTAATGAGCTATTAATTTCCAATAAAACTATGAAGATTAATGGTTTCACTCTGGGGAAAACAGCATTCAACTCGAAATACAGATATTTGAGACAATCTGTTCACTTGGGAGTAAAGTTTTTAAAAATCACTTTCTAAACATAACTTTATTTCTGAAAGATGTAGTCCCTGATGTTGAGTTTATCTTAATAAAAGAATAGTATAAGTTACACTGAGAAGAGTTTGTTTTAAAAATTCACGATACTAATTTTTGGGCATGAGGGAGGGTACACTATTTTGATGACATAGCCAAACTGTAGAATATTAATCATTAAAAAAAAACTTTCCTTATGTATTAATAGTTATAAGTCAGCTGTCTTTGCATTTATATACCTGATATACTTTATTACATACTTTATCCATTGCATTGTAACTATATGCAAGCCTATCTACCACATTGAAACATGGGATCCCTTAGGCAGCAAGACATCTTACTTATCTGGTGTTTCCAATACCTTGCCCGGTGTCTGACACACAATCACTGTTCAATAAATTTTTGCAGGAGGAAGAAACGATTCTAGAAATAGAAATTACTTCAAGAGTTAAGGTCATCTTAAAAAGATAAAATGTTTAATATGAGTCAAGGGCCAAAGTGTATCCCAGACCCTCCTAAAATGAGATTTGATCAGAACAATCAAGTCTGTCATTGGGTTACCAATGATTAACAAACATTTTCACTTTGTTTTGACATTTGCACACAATTAAGACAAGTCTTAGATCAAATGATGCTTCTATGGAGAAACTTTTTGTTAAGCAAGAATTCCTCTTTTTCTTCCATATCACATTCAAACATTATTTTGAAACCAATTAAAGGCACTGAATATGTAATAATAAAAACATCTGCTATTCAAAAGAACTACATTATGAAATAATAAAAATAGGTCATATTATATTGACCACATTACAGTTAAAACTTATTCTATTGGTTCTTAAACCACATGAATCCAAAAAACATGACAATGAATTTCATGTGTGAAACGTCACTCAGCATTACTGACTGATTTTGCCAGCAGGCAGTAAATACTAATTTATAGTATGAATTCTGTAATGAATTTTCCATATCAAAAATGCCAAAACCTCTCTCCATAACTCTCATTACCTCTACATACTATTTTGGTGAGAAACTTTATGGTATTTAAAACCAAAATATACTTATTTCTAAATAATCTAACAATGATTGTTTGCTTATGTTTTTATATTTTGTATTGAGATAACTTAATATTTTAGAAGAGTTGTAAAAATGGAGAACCCAGTTTCTCTTTAAGCTAACATTTTATGTAAGCATAGACAATCATCAGACTTAAACTTTAGTATAATACTATCCAGTAAACTACAGAACTTATTTGGATTTTTCCAGTTTTGCCTCAAAGTCCTTTTTCTAATCCAGGATGCCCTATGTCTTTTTGTTATCATTTCTCCTCCAATCTGTGACATTACTTACTCTTTTCTTGCCTTTCATGACCTTGACACTTTTGTAGACAATCCCTCAATTTGGGTTTGCCTGGCATTTTCTCATGATTAGTGTGAGGTATACATTACTGGGAAGGCTACCGCTCACCACAGGTGATGTCCCTTTCTCAGTGCATCATGTGAGGCCCAGCATGTCAGTTTGTATTACAAGTGATGTTAACCCGACCACTCAACTTTTAGGTGTTGGCTATCAGGTTTCTCCACTATAAAGTTATTGTCTGTCTTTTAACAAGGTAGTTTTAAATCATTTGAGTTTGAAAAACAGTTTGAGGAGTTGTTTATTTTTAAGGCACTAGACAGTCCAGGGAAGAAACTGGTTTCATATTTTTGTTCAGTGGTTGGTATTTCACATACGAAGTGGGGGCTTAAATGAGATCTGTTAGCAGTCTTTCAACTTTAATATTCTATGACCTAATGACTTAAGGAGAAATAAAAGAGAATAAGAGATGTCCTATATTTATCATAGTTGCTTCTGGATTAGTTTAAATCCACCTTTGAATTTGATGTGGCATTTGAGATGAATACTTAGACAACTTCCTGCTTAACAAGGGTGTTATATATTGAAAACAACTTAAACTGAGACAGTTTGTAAATTTCCTAACTGAAAACCTATTACCTAAAAATTTTATTATATATTGTTTCTTACTCTCAAAATCTTCAATTTAAAATATTTATATAGTTTATCTGACCTCAGAAGTAATAATATTAAAAGAATTTTGATTGAAATACTTTAAATCAGGCTATTTATCTCAATGTAAAGTATAGTTCTCACTTTGAATGTGATAAATTCCACTGAGTAAAATCAAGTTATGTTTATATTTTCATTAAGGGTGTTTCTGTTACCTTTCACTTTCTGAACCTCTTCTACATAGTCCCTAATACTAAAACTGATCTTACCATTCATGTAAATTCTTTTTGTTTCCTTAACAGTGATTTAATGCATGTCATGTATAACTCTGACTTGTTTAGAATGTCAAAACTCAGCAAAGGAAATATTTCAGTATTTTTCTCTTACTTTTATTGTGGTGTCAAAATGGCCAAAGATTATGACCTTTCTAATGGCAGGATATAAGTCATTTTTGGTGAAAATTAACCTTGGGCCATTATTAAGGCAAATGTTTTCTTCTAAGTTATATAGTTTCTTTTAAATCTATGTTGCACTGAACTCCTACTGAATTGAGAAGGATAAACAAAATGGTGTCACGTCTTATTAAAGAATTAAAAACATTTCTTCCACAAAAGCCAATTTCAGTATGATAGTTCTTGCTTATATTAATGAATAAATAAAATACGCTACATATAAGTATTTTCCAGCTTGTATAGTGAACTCAGTAATTGCTGAGTAATTTCTAGTCATAATACACAATGGGTATGTCTTTGAAAATTTTAATGATCCAATAACTGAATTTTTTTATCTAAATTGGAAATCTCTTGGCTACGGAACTATAGTATGACTAGTGATCTTGCATATCTCAAACAGTTTTAGTTGTCATATCTGCCTAATTTTAGTTTGTAGAATTTGTTTAAATTCCTAGGAATTTAAACCTGTATGGAAACAAAAGCAAAGATAAACAAGTGGGACTACATCAAACTAAAAAGCTCTGGACAGCAAAGGAAAGCATCAACAAAATGAAAAGGCAACCTACTGAGTGGAAGAATATATTTACAAATTATATAGCCAATAAAGGTTCAGTGTCCAAAATATATAAAGAACTCAACGCCAAAAAAAACCCAAATAATCTGATTGACAAATGGGCATAGGACCTGAAGACATATAGAAGGCCAGCAAACACATGAAAAGAGGCTCAACATCTATCATCATCAGGGCAATGCAAATGAAAAGCATTAAATTCATGCAAATGACAAATTAAATTCCTAGGAATTTAAACAAATTCTACAAACTAAAAAGAGGCAAACATGACAACTAAAACTGTTTGGGATCTGCAATGAGATATCGCCTCACAGAATGGCTAGTATCCAAAAGACAAGATATAACAAGTGTTAGTAAGAATGTGGAGGAAAAAGGAACCCTTCTACACTGTTGGTTGGGATGTAAATTGGTACAGCCATGATGGAAAGCAGTATGGAGGTTTCTCAAAAAACTGAAAAAAGAAATACCATATGTATGACCCAGTCATTCCACTTCCGGGAATTCACCTGAAGAGAAATGAAATCACTCATTTGAAAAGATATATGCACCCATGTTTACTGTAGCATTATTTACAATAGGCAAGTTATAGAAGCAACCTAAATGTCCAACTACAGATAAACAGATAAAGATGTGGTACATATGACAATGGATTATTAGCCATAAAAAAGAATAAAACCTTCCATTTTCAACAACATGGATGGACCTAGAGGGTTATTATGCTAAGTGAAGTAAGTCAAATACCATATGATTTCTCTTATATGTGGATTCTAAAAAAAAAATGAACAATCAAAAAAATAAAACACAAATAGACTAATAAATACAGAAAAGTAGTACTGACTAGTGGTTGCCATAGGGGAGGGGGCAAAGGAATAGGTGAAATAGGTGACAGGGATAAATAGGTACAAACTTCCAATTATAATTAGGAGAATGAATTCCCTATTACAGCATAGGAAATATAGCCAATAATATTGTAATATCTTTGTATGATAACATGATACATATAACATAATAAGTATGATATACTTATCTTGGTGAACATTTAGTAAAGTATATAATTGCTGAAACACTATGTTGCAGATCTGAAACCATTACTGCATACCAACAATACTTCAATAATGAAGAAAAACAATCCTTTATTTGTATATTTAGGGTAAAAAATAAAAAATTTTAGAAATGCCTTTTCTCAAGTAAGTTAATAGAAGTTTATATATGTTGTCTTTAAATATTAGCACATTTGGGGTTTTGAAATATTACATTTAGTGAGTAAATGATTTAGGCAAAAAATATTTTCTGAAAAATTTCTTTAAATAACATGTTTTAGTATACCTTTAATTAATATATATTGGACTTGTACTATCCTCATTTGAAAATATATTTATATTGGCCCATATGGAATTTGAAGGGTTTTTATTTTTCTTTTATTTTTTAAATAATCAGTATTGACTACACACCAGCTTATCATCCTAAATACTTCAGAAGCAAGTAATATCTTTTAAACCAAAAATGTTATAAATGAAAGAAAATAATTGATGTAGGGGCCTCTAATATAGAATTCTAGCATATACTTCTATGCTTATTTCCCAGATATTAGAAATCTACTAAAGAAGGAGATGTTTTTAAATCTTTGAGACCATAAGCTGTGCAGAAGAAAAGAGTATGATGGTATTCTTAGCCCCAACAAGTTAAACCATACCTCAAACATTCTAAAATACCTAAAAATTCACATGAGACCAATGCCTTTTTTCATGTTTATGGGAAGATATAAGCTTATAGAATTGGGTTTATGCTCACTAAGAGTCTATCCTATCACACACCATCTGTCATTCATTTCCTTTCATTTCTTTTATCTGTTTTGTCAGACTCTCACCCTCCACTCACTGATCTTCATTTCCGTTACTATAAATACACCCTCCTTAGATGGCTGTGCCAATCTTTAGGGACTCTCTTTCCGGGTCAGAAATAGTCCCTCTTAGCCCAAATCATCCCTGGGAAATCCAAGTCTTGTTTTTAACTGCCACATTTCCATTCCAAAAAAAGCCTCCACAAAGAAGTAAAAAGTGACAGGAGGAACTGAAGACTTAGAAGAGCAAACCTACACCAATACTTCCAGAATCATGAACTGAGAGATCAGTGATTGCTCAACAAATAAAATTGAATTATTCACATATTCTCATATAAGAAATTAGAAATGCATTACTGTCCTTTATCTATCTATCTTGGTATTAAAATAAAGAATATGGGAGTGTCAGAGTGTGAGATGTATGAAAGATGGCCATTGCTATTGAGAAAGGAATACAGCCTAGGTGACATGACATCTTCTGACCTCCAGAGAACAGGGCAGATGGCAGAATAGGAGGATCATGAGCCCACCTCACATGAGTGCATCAAGATAACAAATACATGTAACGCAACTCACTATGAAAATGATCTAAAGAATGGTAGAAAAGCTCTTCCACAACTAAATACACAACAATAAGGCCCTGAACACATCAAGAAGCGTAGGGAGGGACAGAGACATGTTTGGGATCCAAACTGCCCTTGCAGAGCAACCCATAAGTGGGACGGAGACCACAGATACAAAGGAGGTCGGGATCAGGCCCCACACCAGACTCCTGGCCCTGAGGATCTACACTGGGAAGACGAACCCCCATAACATCTGGCTTTAATCAGCAGGATTTAACTCTGGGAGGTCAGGGGGGCATGTGAAACCCACTGTCACCTCCTAAAGTGATGTTATGCTAAATCAGTCAGTTGGAGACCCAGCACAGAAGCAGCTTCAAACGTGCCCAGGTTATAGGTAAAGGAGATTGACTAATTTTAGGACATGTGCCAGAGGGACAGGGACAGGGATCTGCAGGTGCTTTCTCCAGGAAGTGAAATGCTAGTGGACTTAACTTTCCTTGCCCTATTCCATCCTAAGTGACTAGACATTTGTAAAAACTCTCCATCTACCATGCTGGCACTGCTTGCCCCACCTAGCTTTCCCCTATGAACTTGCTCCATCCAACTCACTTGCTTCTGCAGTCACTCCCCCTCAAAGTGACTCCCACCCTACCACACCCAGCAGGCAGCCTTAGTCAGGACCAGCACCTCCCATCCCCTCACCAAGTGATTACCATCACAGTACACTCAGTGGCAACCCCAGCCAGGACCAGCAGTCCTCCAGAGCAACTCTTGGTGCAGAGAAGTGGGAGCTTGCCCCACTCCATTATCATGCCTGCCACAGCTGCAGCCAGATCTCTAAGCCAGCCACACCAGAGCATGCCCCACGTATCTCACAGCAGGTGCAGCCCAACAGGAAGGTGCACCCAGCCCATACAGGAGACACCCCTGGACCACCTGGTTCTGGCGACCAGGGGTGATTGTGCTCCTGGGTATAACAGGATGCCTTCTACATAAGACCACTACTTTCAAAACCAAGCTACATAGCTTACTTACCTAATACATAAACACAAAGAGACAAAATGAGGAAACAGAATATATTCCAAACAAAAGAATAAGCTGTCAAAAGAAGAGCTAATAGTCATAAAGGAACTCATTGGACAGGAGAGAAGACAGTGAACACAGTGCAAACCTCAATAAGAATATAAAAACCAGTCAAAAGTGAGTAAAATGAAAAAATACACTAGAGGGAATCGACAGCAGACTAGAGGATGCAGAAGAACAGATCAGCGATCTGGAGAAAAGGTAGAAAGAAGCAACCAAACTGAACATCAAAAAAAAAAAGAACTTTTTAAAAATGAGGAAAACGTTTGCATTTCAGGGGTTTTAGAAGAAAGAGAGGAAGAAGCAGGAAACTTATTTGAAAAGTAATAGCTGAAAATTTCTTAACCTCGGGAAGGAAATAGACATCCAGGTCCAGGAAGCACAGAGAGCCCCAAACAAGATGAACCCAAAGAGGTCCACACCAAGATACATAATAATAAAAATCTCAATGATCAAAGAATCATAAAAGCAGCAAGAGGAAAGGTAACCTCATAAGGCTATCAGCTGATTTTTCAGCAGAAAGTTTACAGACCAGAAGAGAGTGGGTTGGTATTCAAAGTCCTGACAGGAAAAAAATCTACAACCAAGAATACTCTATCCAGCTAGGTTGTCATTACAGATTGAAGGAGAAATATTTTCCACATAAACATAAGTTAAAAGAATTCACCACTAAACGTGCCTATAAGAAATGATAAAGGGACTTCTTTAAGACAAAAAGAAATGCTGTAACTAGAAGTAAGAAAATTAAGAAGGGGAAAAATTTCATTGGTAAAAGCAAACATACCATAAAGGTAGTAGATAATCACTTAAAAGACAAAGGTATAAAGATTAATTATACCTAAAAAATTTGTTAAGGGAATCATTAAATAAAAGGTTGTAAAAGACATCATATATATAAAATGTAGAGGATTGGAATAAAAATCATAGTGCTGTTAGAATGTGTTCAAATTTAACCAGCCATCAAATTAACATAGATTTCTATATTCATAGGTTGTCATATATGAAACTCAAGGTAACCACAAACCAAAAACCTAAAGTAGATAGGGAAAAAAATCTAATCACGACACCAAAGAAAGTCATCATGCACAAGAGAAGAGAGCAAGAGAAGAATAAAGAATCAGAGAATAACAACAAAAACAACCAATAAACATTTAACAAAATGGCAATAGGTACATACCTATCAATAATTACTTTAAGGGCAAATAGACTAAATGCTCCAATCCAAGACAGAGGGTGACTGATAGATAAAACACAAGCCCCATAATACAAATGCTTCCTACAAGAGACTCACTTCAGAGCTAAAGACACACACAGGATGAAAGCAAAGGGATAAAGAAAAATATTCCATGCAGATAGGAGAGAAAAAAAAAAGCCAGGGTTAGCATATTTAGACAAAATAGACTTAAAAACAAAGACTATAAATAGACAAAGAATGGCATTACATAATAACAAAGGGATCAATCCAACAAGGAGATAATAACATTTGTAAAAATCTGTGCATCCAACATAGAAGCAAACAGTTTCAAAAGAAATTGACAGTAATATGATAATAGTAGGGGACTTTAACACCCCCACTTACATCAAGAAATACACCATCCAGACAATTAATAAGGAAACTAACTATGAAGGACATATTAGACCAGATGGACTTAACAGATTTATACAGAAAACATCCAAAAACAAAAGAATACACATTTTTTTCAAGTGCATGTGGAACATATTCCAGGGTAGATCCCACATAAGGCCACAGTAAAAGTCTTAATAAATTTAAGAACATTGATATATCAAACATTTTGCTACCCACAATGGTATAAAACTACAAATTGATTACAAGAAAAAAACTAGAAAAAACACAAAGGTGGAGACTAAGCAACGTGTCAGGAAACAACCAGGCGATCAATGAAGAAGTCAAAGAGGAAATAAAAAATACCTGGAGACAAATGAAAATGAAAGCATACAGTTCAAGATTTTTGTGATGCAGTAAAAGCAGTTTTAAGAGAAAAGTTCATAGTAATACAGGCCCACCTCAAGAAACAAGAAAACTCTCATACAAACACTTAAGGGAAAAAAAGGAACAAGCAAAACTTAAAGAAAATCATAAAGACCAAAGTGGAGGTAAATGAAACAGACTAAAAAAAAATACAAAACATCAATAAAACTCAAAGCTGGTTCTTTGAAAAGATAAACAAAATTGATAATTCTTTAGCTGGATTCATCAAGAAAAAAAGAGGACTCAAAATCAAAAATGAAAGAAATTGCAACTGACACCACAGAAGTACAAATACTTATAAGAGATTACTGTGAAAAATTACATGCCAACAAATTGGACAAACTAGCAGAAATGGATAAATTCCTAGAAACATACACATTTCCAAGACTGAATCAGGAAGAAACAGAAAATCTGAACAGACTGATTACTAGTAGCAACCTTGAACCAAAAATCCAAAAATTGCCATCTAAACAAAATAAGTATTAATAGCTTCACAGGTGAATTCTACCAAGAATTCAATGAGTTAATACCTATTCTTCTCAAACAATTCCAAAAAATAGAGGAAGGAATGTTTCCACATTCTTTTTAAGAGGCCAGCATTACCCTGATACTAAAACAGAACAGACACTACCAAAAAAATATTATAGAACAATATCCCTGTTGAACGTACATGCAAAAATCCTCAATAAAACATTAGCAAATGAAATTTAAATATACATTTAAAGGACCATTCACCATATTCAAGTGGAATTTGATTCCAGGGATATAAGGGAGGCTCAACATCCACAAATCAGTCAACATGATATACCACATAAAAAGGATTAAAGGATTAAAACTATATGAATCATGTCAATAGATGCATTAAAAGCATTTCTCAAAATTCTACATCCATTCCTGAAATATTCTCAAAAAAGCAGGTACAGAGGGAATATACCACAACATAATAAAGGCCATATAGGAGAAACCCATCGCTAACATCATACTCAGTGGTGAAAAGCTGAAAATGTTTACTCTAACATCAGGAACAAGACAAGGATATCCATTCTCATCACTTGTATTCAACTTAGTACTGGAAGTCTAAGCCATAGCAATCAGATAGGAAAGGAAACAGCATCCAAAAAGGCATGGGAGAAGTAGACTATCACTAATGGCAAATTACATGATACTTACTATATATAGAAAACTAGAATTAGAACTAATAAAAGAATTCAGTAAAGTTGCAGAATACAAAATCAATATGCAGAGTCTACTGCATTTCCATATACTAATAATAAACTAGCAGAAAGAAATTAATAAAACAATTCTATTTACAGCTGCATCAAAAGAATAAAATATAAAGAAATAAATTTAACCAAGGAGGTGAAAGACCTATACTCTGAAAGTTGTAAGACATTAATGAAAGAAACTGAAGACAACACAAATAAATGAAAAGATATACTGCGCTCATGGATTGGAGGATTATTTTTAAAATGGCCCTACTACCCAAAGCAATCTACAATTTAATGACATCCCTATCAAAATACCTATGGCACCTTTCACATAACTAGAACAAATAATCCTGCTTTTATATGGAACCACAAAAGACCCCAAATGGACAAAGCAGTCTTGAGAAAGAACAAAGCTGGAGTTTCATGATCCATGATTTCAGACTATACTACAAAGCTATAGTACTCTAAACAGTATGGTACTGACACAAAATAGATATATAAATCAGTGGAACAGAACACAGCCCAGAAAGAAACCTATGCTTATATGGTTAATTAATCTTCAATATAAATGGAAAGAATATATAATGGGGAAAAGACATTCTCTTCAATAAATCGAGTTGGAAAAACGACCACTTTCTTATACCATACACAAAAATTAACTTGAAATGAAGTAAAGCCCTAAATGTAAAGATCTGAAACTATAAAATTCCTAAAAGAAAACAGACAGTAAATTTTTGAACATCAGCCTTAGCAGTTTTTTTTCTGGGTATGCTTCCCCAGGCTAGGGAAACAAAACAAAAACAAACAAGTAGGTCTAGGACCACATCAACCTAAAAGGCTTCTGTACAGCAAAAGAAACTATCAATAAAATGAAAAAGAAACCCCCTGAATAGAAGAACATATTTGCAAATGACATACCCACTAAGGGCTCAATATCCAAAATATGTAAAGAACTCATACAACTTGACAAAAAAAAATCTGATTTAAAGATAGGCAGAGGATCTAAATGGACATTTTTCCAGAAAAGACATACAGATGGCCAACAGACACATGAGAAAGATGATCCACATCACTCATTATGCAAATCAAAACCACAATGAGATACCACCTCACATCAGTCCAAATGGCCAGTATCCAAAATACAAGAAATAACAAGTGTTGGCAAAGAAACAGAGAAAAGGGTACCCTCATGCTCTGCTGGTGGAAATGTAAGTTGGTGCAGCCACTATGAAAACAATACCGAGTTTCCTCAAAAACTAAAAAAACAAATACCATATGATCCAGTAATTCCACTTCTGGGTATCTACCTGAAGAAAAAAACACCAATTTGCCAATATGCACCAAAAACATATGCACCTCTAATGTTTATTGAAGCATTAGCCAAGATATGTAAGCAACCTGAGTGTCCCATGACAGGTGAATGGATGAAGATGTGGTATATACATATACTGGATTACTCAGCCATAAAAAAGAATGAAATCTTGCCATTTGCAACAACGTGGATGGACCTACAGGGTATTAAGCTAAGTGAAGTTAGTCAGACAGAGAAAGACAAATGCCATATGATTTCACTTATAGGTGAAATCTAAAAAAACAAAAACAAACGATTCATAAATAAAGAAAACAAACTTGTGGTTGCCAAAGGCAGGGACGAGTTGGAGGAGTGCAGGTGTAATAGGTAAAGGAATTAATAAGTACAGACATCTCATTACAAAATACATAAGTCATGGGCATGAAAAGTACAGCATAAGTAATATAGTCAATAAGGTAATAACTTTGATGATGACAGATGGTAACTCTACTTGTGGTAAGCATTTCATGATGTACATAACTGTTGAGTCACTGTTGTACACCTGATTACAAATATATGTGAAATAAAATGAAGGATATGATTTTTTAATATTAAATAAAGGTAGATTTCTTTTATTATAACTATTTTGTTTGAATTACTAAGTAGCAAAAAAAGGTAGGGATTTACAAAATAGCTCCATTCTATTTAATGACATGTGTTTGAGCTAGGTTTACTAAGAACCTCCCAAGGTACTTTAATTTTACAATATAGTCATAGACTTTCTAATTAAATATGCAGCTTCTGTCATAAGAAACCTCATATGCTTTTTACAGTATAATTAAGCATTTCTTGTAAGTTCATTTCAGTATCTATCATGGCTCACTAACGTTGGAACTCAGTTGTAAAATGGTAGATTAATTGCCTTTTGTATTAAATGAAATAAGACTCTCAAATATGCAAAGTCAGGAAATTTAACTGTGGTCTTCAATAGCTTATTCAGTGCATTGGAAAACCGAATGCAGAAGTACAGAAAAAAAGGCCAAAGGTTGTTAAATGTAGCACATCACACACATTTTGCACTTTACTTAATGACCCAAGTGTTTATTACTATGAGGTAAATGCACCATTTAAAGAATTATGGTAGAATTGTAAAACATTAAAAACTCTAATTAATTTTAGTCTGAAGCATGCAGCATGTTAATTTTGCCTAAAACATTTTCATTATCAGTATTTTTCCAGCTATTAAGATAAATTTTTACTCATTGTGCAGCACTAGCATATTTTCTATATTAGAAGCACAATTTTAAATGCTATTGAGAATTATAGCTGGTATATGTTTTAAGTGAATAAAACATAGTTTTTGACCACAGATTGGAACACTATATATTGCTTTTCCGTATGACAGAACAGGTTAAGTATGTCTACATATTTTTCACCAGAAACTATATATATATTAACATTTTTAAAAGGCCCATTATTAAAGCACACTGATCATTTCAACTGTTATTTTGACTCCAATTACAGTAACTCTTCCTTCTCCGACTAGTGAAAGGAATATATAAAATTTAAAGAAAATACCATAGGAAATAAAAATAAGTTAGTACTTATTGTGGCACCATACATCTCTGTCTGCTGTGAATAGCAAGTTTAGTTAAGTGAAAACAACTACATCATTCTCCTTGTAAACAGAGCCCCATTATGCTTATTTATTTCTGGAAACAGTTCAAATAGCCAGATTATAAGGGGACTTACTAAAAGAAAGCTTATGTTTTCTTACTGTGAAAGTAATCTGTGCTCAGAGTAGAAAAGTAAGAAAATACATGAAAGCACAGACAAAATAAAAATTAGTAACATCACCATTGTGAACATCTCAGGGACTAAGGAAGGGAATTTTAAGTACAACAATGGAAAGCAAACTATTTTAGCTATGTATTTAAAGTGTAGGAGCTAGAGTTTCCTTGAATGTATTCCACATAAAATCTCTGCTTATATTTTTCCTACTTTGAATGTACAGAACTTTATTTTGAAATAATTTTAGGCTTACAGAATAATTTCAAAAATAGTACAAGTGATTCCCATTGACCCTTCACCTAGCTTCCTGTAGTGTTACCATCCTAAAACCAAATCACAGAAACCAGGAGATGAACGCTAAGACAATACCAACACCTACTGCACAGACCGTATTCCAATTTTGCCAGTTTTCTCACCAGTGGTCCTTTTTATGATCCAGAATCCCACACTGCACTTAGTATCGTGTCTCCTCCATGTCTGTGAAAACCCAAGTTTTCTCTTCTTTCACAACCCTGACACTTTTGAAGACTGAACACTACTGTTCAATTATTTTATAGTGCTTGATGTTTTATCACAAGAGATTGAGGTTATGCATTGTTTTTACTGGTTATATGCCACAGACCAGAGTTTCAAGTGCCCTTTTTAGTGACTCTTACCAAGGAGTTAATGGTATTACTGGTGTTATTAATCTGGATCACTAGTGTCTGTCTCCACTGCAAAGGTACTCATAAAGTTATCTTTAAAAATAAAGGAACAATGGGGAAAGTTGTCCCTTTGTATAACAATTTAAAACTTGGCAGTCTGTAGGGTAAATACAGAGTCATCATAGCCTGTCACTTGAACCTAAACATTGCCGGAGCAATATATGATTGCTAAAATAATTGGCCTTCAGTGTTGGTTACCTCTTAAGATAAAGGAAAAATGGGAATGGTAGGTTTTATCGGTTGGCATCAATTGTTTGAACTATTATGAGAACTAAGTCATTTGTAAGTAAGTAATTTTTAAAAAGTAAAAATAGAAGGCTCCTCTTTTCCAAATTGATGGTGCATGCTGAGTAGCATTTAAACAAAATCTTGCAAGTTTTATTTAACAGTAACAGGCATTTAGTTTAGGTAAAAGTGTTAGTGTTTTTACTTACTCTTCTGTTAGTATAACTCCTGGTCTCGTGTTGCCACCTGGAGCATTAGACCATAATTACATGGTCAATGTGTACCTAGAAATTATCATTCTCCTCACTACAGTAATGCTGTTAGTGTAAAAGAAGCAAGAAGGCTAAGGAACCACGTTTAGCTATTTGGCGTTATGAGTGTCATTGTTGTAGGAATATATATTCTTGAAATTCCACATGTAACAAGGAGACCTGCAAGGTTGTTACAATCAGCATGTTTTCCAGAGTATGGATTAACAAGCTTCAACATTAAGAGGTAAACTGACCTACTTTCTAGTAGCCTCAAAGGGATTTTCTTGCTGGCTGCTTCAGAACACTTCAGGAAACAAATGCCAAACTTGTCAGGGCCGTCACTAAGAAAATGACCCGTGTAGCAAGGGTCTTCTTTCACTGGGAAACAAACAGATGTCTGATCTCAGCAAAGAGTAACAAAAACCTGCCATCTATCAGAAGAAATTTTTGCATGCCCTTAATATCTAGTAGTAAAGAAATACTTTGGTAAAATTTTTCCTTTCTTTGTGATTTCATTCATTATGCAGTCATTTGCCGCCAGAGCTATTTTAATGATTTCATTAATCTTGGACTCTTTATAAAGTTCTTATAAAAATTGACCTGTAATGTTACAAACACAAATATTCAAAGGATATTTAAAAAGCCAAAACAACCTATAAAGTCCTTTCTGAACCTTTCTGTACCTAATTCTAAAGCTTTTATTTATAATGATAAAATCTATTACTGTTAGTTTTATTATTTTGATGATGTTACCCTATACCAATTATGAAGTGTTATATATAATACTCCAGCAGTTTGGGTTGAATGTTCTTTCTACCCCTTCATTTCCTTTTCTACATCCAGACCACAGCCATCCTTGTATAAAGAAGAAAGAGATAGGATCTTGATAGTTATAAAATGATTTAAAGGCATAGAAAGGCAAGATATTTTAAGACAAGTCCTCTGCATAGAGAAAATGTGAAGCAGTTTTGCACCTGTCCTGAACAAGAGGCAAAGATAAAAGAGACATGCATTTATAAACTGGACTTTATTACTAAGAAAAATTAACAACAAAAAGACTGGCATTGTATTAAGAATGTTAGTCAAATATGAAAGTGAAGTATACAGATATTTCCTAGTCCTTGGGGTCATTATTAAGCCTTTGCATTTCTTTTTTGACTTAGAGCAGCATTGAAGGTTGCTAGAGAAAACAAGGTAACCAACCTTGTTAAATCCGTAAGTCATACTGGGGTGGGAACTTTACATAGCATCCACATGGCCAAGGCTCCATTCTTCTACAAAGTAAAGGATATGAGCTTGATAATGGCTATTTTGGCTGATGTTGCTTCAAACATGTTTGCTTATTTCTGTTTTGAATACTGTTCTAGTTAAGACTGCTAGAAGTTTGTCTAAAAAGGGAAATTTGCTTTTCCAAATTACCAATTTGTGTAGGCAGACCTCTTCTTTTACTCATATTTTACTCTTCTGTTTCATATAGTTCAGAAAGCATATACTGGACTCAAACTGTACACTAAATGTGCCCTGTTAGATGGTAGGAATATAAGATAAAGAAAATAAAGCCATGCCTTGAGGAACACACAGGTAAATCCAGTGCTACCTAACAAAAAACGTCTCACTGCCTCTATCGGCCGATGTGAGACTTCTTTCAGTGTCTCACCTGAAAGCAAAAGTGGAAAGCGCAGAATAAGATTTGTTTTTTATTAGGATGTAATTAAAATGTAATCGCTAGCAAACTCTTGTCCAGAAGTGGAAACTACCTGTTCATTAATAGGTTTTCAAGAATCAATCAAAATATCTCTATTCAATAGATAAACTGGAAAAAAATTAGCATAGAATAGCTGTTATGCTTTGAAAAATATTAAAAGTACATTACCAAAATGATACTCAAAACCCCATCCCTTGTATTCACATATCTATAATGGTTCAGGTTGTTTGATGATAATTTCTCTACTTTCTTGATGTGGACAAAGTCTAAATCCAGATGCTGTTGAACTTAGAGACAAAGTATATAAAAAAGAGCTTCACCTTAGTGTTTACAGGCAAGGATGTGGTTTCTCATGAAAGAAAATTACATATACCTTGATTTGCATTTGTTTAATAAAGTCAGTTTACTAAGCAAAATTCAATAATTATTTGATTGAATTTGGTTTTATAAAATACAGAGAGGATGATGTGTTTGGTGATACTGGTATTATTACTGTCGTCTAGAGATTCTTAATTAGTACTCATGCTTTTACTCTTTTTACTGAAGAGTTAGTGCCCTTTGTTGTTTACCTCAGTTAATAGAAATGAAAGATCTTACTTGACAAATCAGATATATTAGGAAAGAAAGATTGCTTTGTACCTGAGTGTTATTGAAGGAACATATATGATGAGATGGTTTACAAACTGTAAGATGAAATATTTTCCCAGACTCTCACTATTACACTTTAGAGGTCACCATTTAATACTGAATAAAAAATGACCTTCATTCCTATGGAAGTAGACATTATGATGTCACACATTTGCTCACCATGTTCCCCAGGAACCTGCTGTAAATTATGAGGCCACCACTTAGATTCGAAGCTGTAAAAGACTGTAAGCCGGACATGTCCATGTATCCTATTTTAGAGCAGACTGATGTTCACATAACATATGGTGGTACAAGTAATTGGAAAATTGGCAGACTTGTCAAAAAAGTCTGCTAGATGAGATAAAAATGCCATGCTGGAGCACATAAAGTGTCTCAGAAGTTAAATTTATTGTTTTTTATCAAACAGTGAAGTAAAAATATCTGATTCACCCCCTAAAAAAGGACACTTTTTAGTGGCAGGTGTTTCCTAAAGTAATTTTTAGGACACTGATAAAATATGTTGCTTTTAAAAAGATAACATAGACAATTTTAGCCAATATGTAGTATAAAGCAGCACCCATTATGAACATTTAAATGTTACATAATTTTATCATTTTGTTTATAGCCCTTTTCTTAGGTCTGCTGGGATCACAATAGTTAATTCTCCAGAGAGTTAAAATGTATTAAGTGTAGCTGATAAAATGCCCTAAAGTTTATATTTTAATGTTTTCTAAAATTTATTTCACAGGAAGATGAAAATGAAGCTGAAAGAAAAAATTTATCTCAGGAGCTCAGCATGGAACAGAAAAATCCAAAGAAATAAAGGATTTTCTGTAGTGTTTTGAAAGTTTGCAACCTACATAGTAGCAGATAAATTTCTAATTGTAAAATGTTAAATTGTAAAATCTAATTTGCACAATGTTCTCAATAAAGTCATTGAAAATGAAATAGGAGCTTGCATTTGGAATTTGTATGTTTTTTAGAGCAATTTGAACTAAAAGCTAAACCTTTAAAATATACATTTTTTAAATTATTAATTGAAATTTGAAAATAGAGACAGAATTTTCTCTGTAACCTGTGTTAACACATCTAGGTGACCTAAAAGAAAAATCTGAAAGTCTTTTTCCCCTTACTAGTTTCTGTTGTCTTTTTCAAGGGCCTTAACAGAATTCCAATTATTAATATACAGAAAAGCCAACATAGTTTAAGAATGAGTAGGGAACACCTGCATGTGAAAACACTTAAAATCAAACATTGCCACAAGATGAAATAACAGTTTCTGATTTCTTGAACTTATGTATCACACAGTACACTGGGATTGCAGGTAAAGGGCTAAGAGGAAATCATTTAACATTTAACAGAAGTAGTGCCACAGCTTTTAATTTAGAAAATATTTACTAAGGACCTACTACATGCTGGGCCCACACTTACCTTGACATTACAAGAACAGTCCCACATGTATGTTTCTTTGGCTTAGTAATTGTCTAAAATTCCTTTATCCCTACCCATCAGAGTTCTCAATAACCAGCCATTTTACTTTCTCAATTCGGTTCCAATTCCTAAATTATCATTTGCCAACTATGGCAGGAACAACCAATCTACTTGTTATTTGCAAAGCCAAATGTTTTTGGCAGATGTCTTTGATTATTTAAGGTACAGTTTCTTAAAGTGTGAGGCAAAACTTTAGAAGGTTTATAAGAGAATGCCAGCAACACAACTTCCCTGTGAGAAGGGAGTCTGCACTTGCCTGGAGCCATAATATTATCACAGGCAACTGACAAGCTCAATAAAGGTGTGACTGTGACAGCGGAACCTACTGGCAGCTATGCTACAGCAGGCTAAATTGGGAAAAACTGCAAGTAGGCAACCTAGATGGTTCATTGATACACAGCCTCAGATAATGCAACTGTGGATACGAGGAAGACAGCTGTATCCCACAGATTAGACTCCCTAGATGAATTGTGGAGCAAAGATTCTGAACCAAAGAAAAGCCTGAGAAGACGGGTTAGAGTCTGAAGAGGGCCTCTGTAATAAGTAATAATGCATGATTCATGTCATACCTTTATGCCACCCACCATCCCTATTAACATAAAAGACAGTTACTATTACTTTTTCCTTTTTACCAATGACCAATCTGAAGTTTAGATAGAGGAAATATGTTAACCAAGGGCATAGAGTGTAACTGGCAAAGCAAGAGCTCACACCCAAGCAATCTCACCTCAGAACGTCACATTTAGTCACTGAACTACCCATTCATACCACACTGCTTCCAATCTACCATCTTGCCCCAGAATATAGTCTTCCTCGCTAGCACCTCATTCATCAGCTGCTAGGTCTCCATTAGTTCTCTTTCCCAACTTCTTAGCCTTCCTTAATTCATTTTGAAAACTTTTGCTTTAGTGAAGTGAGTGGAACAATTACAACTACCATTTCACCCACTGCAGAATATGAAAAGCCTGCACTATCTTTCTCACATTGAGTTATGATGGAACAACAAGTAGGAAAGCATCTTATTGCTTCTCTAATGATTTTTCAATCACTTTTTGGCCATTTTTTCCAGTAGACTGTTAACATTCAGTCATTAGTGCTGTCACCTCATCTCTTAATACTTTCATTTCTAAAATAAGTTGTTGAGTATGGGAGGTACAGTGACACTTAACAATCTGACAGACATTTCAAATATTTCTATTTAAGTGATACTTTATTTAAAACCGTCATTTTCCTTTTTAAAAATTTTTTCCATTTAAAAATTTTTTTAATGTTTTTTACCTGTTGGTATAGTGACTAATAAAGTAGAATCACTGCAAATTTCCTCTAGGGAAAATCTGCTGTATGAATTTCTCAAATTCTTACGGTCCTTACATCCATGCAGTAAGTACATACATAGGAATCTTGTTATAGTGCTGCAAGGTTGCTCACAGTATGTGACTGATTAAGCTGGTCACTTCATTTAAATCAAATTATGGATATCATATATTTATATCACAGAGACTATTAGATGTATTAACTCAGGCTGCCATATCAAAATGCCTCAGGTTAGGTGGCTTAAACAACAGAAATTTATATTTTCACAGTTCTGGAAGCTAAAAGTCCCAGATCAAAATCCAGCAAGTTTTGGTTTGGGTCCATAACACATCATTCAAATAATCCAAATGCCCTCTAATAACAATTCCAGTTATGTTAAGGAATACCAGAGCAAAGTCCCAATAAAAAGCTTGGCAATATGGACTATATTTATTTAGTGTCCTTATTTAGGATAACTGGAATATGATCTAAATACTGATTTCTAAAGAAGACATATGACTTTTTCCTTTAGGGACAAATTTCCTTTATACTTCAATGATGCCTGTATAATCTCCACCCACTCAACTGAATTGTATTTTCTTCAGGGTAGTTATTAAGCTATATTTCTTCACATCTTCAAAGAATTTACAAATAAAACAACTTTTAATCGGTATTTGTATCATACTTATGAACACCATTTTTCTTAAATTGTATTCAGAATTCTGCTCTTTCCTCAGGTCTATGGAGGAAGCAGCAGAAGTAGGAAGAGGTGTCGATGTTCTCAAATGGAAATTGTCAGACACTAAGATTCCCAAGTTCTTAAATTCATTCAACAGAATTTTATTGTGATGTACTGTATGCCATGCACTCTCCTATCACTAAGGATTCAATGATAGACAAACTCCCAATGCTTTCACTGTCTTTAAATTCTTAATACTTTGTAAGTAAGGGCCCTCAGATTTACTCTGCACTAGGCTTGCAAATTACATAGCATATGCTACTAATATGTATTGCTTCTATTCTTTGAATCAGTTTTACTGGAGTATAATTTGCATACAAGAACATCTACCCATTTTAAATATGCAGTTCAATAAACTTTGGCAAATGTATATCTACACAATCACTACTCCAATCAAAATATAAAGCATTCCTATCACTCCAGTAAGTTCTCTCATGCAGTTTGCAATCATTCACACCCTCCTACTATAGCCACTGGGCTGCTTGCTTTGATTAATTTGTCTGTTCTAAAGTTTCATACAAATGCAGTCATTTCATACGTATTCTTTTCTGTCTAGCTGTCTTCATTCAGCGTAATATTTTGAGATTCATCGAGATTATTTATTGCATGAATCAGTAGTTTATTTCTTTTTATTCCTGAGTACTTTTTTATTGTATGAAAAAAATATATACCACAATTTGTGTATCCATTCACCTGTTGCTGGACATTTGAATAGACATTATACAAAAGAAGACATACAAAAGGCCAGTAAGTACATGGAGTTCAACCGTAACTCAGTAATCAAGAAAATGCAAATTAAAACCACAATGAGTCACCACTGTGTACCCACTAAAATGTCCATAACTGTGTTGTCCAATACAGCAGCCACTAGCCATATGTGGCAATTTAGCACTTGAAATATGACTAGTCTGAGTTGAGATACGCTATAAGGATTAAATACATACAAGATTTTAGTGACTTATTATACAAAAGGATGTGAAATACCTCAGTTTTATTCTGATTATATGCTGAAATGATAATATGTTGATAGATTTGGTAAAATAAAATCTATTATTATTAAACTTCAACTACTTTCATTTTTTTAATGTGATTTCTCGGAAATTTGAAATTACCTATGTGGTCCTCAGATGTATTTCTACTGAACAATCCTGGACTGTAATTTAAAGTCTAAAAGTGAAATGTTGGTAAAATTATGAAGCAACTGGAAATACAAAGGACTCAACTAAACCATGTACAGACTCAAGGCACATAGAAGCTGCAACACTAAATGTGTGGTGGTATAAGCTGCAAATTTTATTGGGAAATTCCGTATGAGATTAAACATACCCTTAATATATGATTCAGTAACTCCACCATAGATTTTTACACAAGTGAAAGTATATGCCCACACAAATTTTGTACATGAATATTTTAAACCGTATTCATAATATTCAGAGTGGCCAAAAACTGGAATCAGTGTTTTTTTCTTTTTGTCACACTAAGATGTGTACCGTGATTCACAAAATTAGTTTAATCCTTGATTTGTTTTCTAGTGAAACAATGTATTGTGCAATAGTATTTTTAACAGCGTGTAAGTTAGAAGTAATCAGTCTACAAAGATGCTAATGAAAGTTTAAAAAGGAATAACAAAAAATTCAGCATCCATGTGTGATGTCCTATTTGAAAATATTTAATACAGTTAAAGCTTTTTAATGATTTCATGTTCTATTTCAATGAATTTTTTGAATGGCCTTTGCAGTTGAAAATACAGTAAAACATAATGTTAAGTTTTTGTATCATATCTATATCTTTTGAATAAATTATTGATTTAGAAAGCTTGAGTGAGAGGGAAAGCAAGATATGTACCCAGTTACTCCAACTTTAAAGTGTCTATGAACTGCTTTGAGTTTGATTTCCATATACACGAAATAGGACATGCTCTTCCCAGGGTATAATAGGCTTTTTGTAACTTTCTGATCATCCATATTAAATGAAGTGAGCTAGGAAGTTTTACTTCTATAATATTTTTTGGAAAGTTATAATTCTCATTCCTCATTTTGTATATGTATACTCTTCCTGTAAAACAATCACTAATGCCTTTCCTCAGCTTAAATATTTGGAGGCATTTGATGTATCTGTACTACATCGGTTATAATTTGTCTTGTTATTGCTAGATGCAAAAAACGATTGCTTTTAAGTTGAATGCATACAAAAAAGACTATTTCCTACAAATATTAAAGAAATTTTCACAGTTACATAAAATGTATTCCGAAGTCCACCAAGAAAGATGAAATATGTTCAATTAATTGTTTTACATTTCCCAATGCCTTGGGTCCCTGAGGCCTGCACACATTTCTACTGGTTGGATACTAACACCATATGGGACTGGAGCAACTTACTCCTCCTGATCATAGGCTAAATAAGATTCACTCTGAATAGTAAAGGTTGATTAGAAACCTCCTCCATTTCCCACTAGCTCAAGAAAACATTTTTTACATAACCATGAAAAAGCAAATCTCATTCCCATTCCAGATTATTCTGAGCATCAAGGCAGGTAATAAAAATCTCCCCATGGTGAATTCAATGTGGAGTCCATGGTTTTGTTACCTAGAGAGGAAGCTAAGTGCTAACGACAACAGCATGAAAGCACATGCAACTGTGGCATAATTCTGATTTGTTTTAGAAAAACTATTAATTTCCTTGTTATAAAGCCAAGTAAGTACAACCCTTTAAAACTGCTGAACCATGAAAGCCATTTTCCTTAAGGGTTTTAAATTTGGGAACAGACTCATGAAATTTACAGCTTTAATGAGATATCTTTGCCTGCAGTCAAGATGAGAGCTAGATCATTGGTTTCCCAGCAGGACACCTACGTGTTCTTGTGTGCACGTGATATCATTAGGCTCATAATAACAGCCAACCCCACATTAACGTTTGAGAGGTTCAGTTTTGTCTCTTAGTTTATGTCTTTCATTTACACCTACAGCATGCTAAATATCTCACTCTAGAAAGTAAGATACACTGTTAGAGTAAAAAGGACACTATTTTCGTATCCATGTTTGAAGCCACAAGCAATAGATATGATTTCCAGTAAAGAATAGATAATTGAATCAGATGTATGTGTGAGTGTGAATACGATAACCTTCCCTGTTGATAATGCAGGAGCAGAAAATGTAGTTCTCCCTGATTCATGTCAATTCCAACCATTATCATTTTCAACATTAAGTCTAACTCTAAAGATGACAAGATTATTGTTGCTTTTAAAGATAGATGAACTCTTTCAGGATATTCAGATTTCAGGGCAATGAGAAAGGCAGCTTATTAAATAGTATCAGAAGGAGGTAATGACCGCTGCATGAATCTGTCATTCTATGCTCATGATGAAATAACATATGTGAAAGAGTTCTGAAGGAAGAACCAAAACTACGATTTGCAAAATACCACTACTGTTTTTTTACAATACACAATGAAATTCTGTGATTAAGGAACCAAATTCTATTAAGCTGTGTCCTTAAATTTATGCAAATGTTTGAAGGTATTTTATCTGTAAGTTTATGATCCCTCTACCATGTATTATCACTGACAATTTCAGACATACACAAATAAGCACAGAAAGTACAACGAATCCCCACATATTCATAACTGAGATCCAACTATCTGCAAGATTTTTGCCATGCCTGCTTTATCTATAAATTTTTTCCTTTCTTCTACCAAATTACCTTAAAGCAGTTGCCAGACTGTAAAGCTTTCTAACACATATTTTTCTCCTTTCAACAATTTATTTCTGATTGCCTATGTTCAATTTGTATGTTTTCCTATGACAGGTGCACCATCTGTTTTGTTTTCCAGTAAGGCGAGACAGTCAATAGGTTAACACGGTAATGGAAGATTATGGTAATGGACAACAACATACTTTGCCTCCTGTACCTCTGGCCACATTTTTAGTGAGATTCCAAAGAAGATATTTGTTTTGAATTTTTTTTTTAATGGTGATGATATAAGAAGTAGAAATTACATAGAATCTTGGTTCACACTTGTATTTTTGCATCTTAGGCAGAAAAGAACTAATAAGAGCCCCAAATCATAAAGAACATGTTTCAACCTTCAAAAGAGCACTGTTGAACCAAGACATCTTTTGGATTATATTAAGAAGGGACAAGCTGGTACAGTCAGCAATGCTTTCAACAATGTATCTTGTTAGTAACAATCAAATTAACAAATGGAACATCTGTTCAGGGTGATTCTTTCTTTTTTTTTAGACTGTATCTATTTGGCAAGTACTGATTTGGGATTTGAAATTTTACATTTGACTATGTCTAGTTCCAGAAGTCAGGAACAAGTCTGATGCAGAAGGTTTTAGTAGGCTTGGTCTTCATTGCCCTTTGATATACCCAATTTGTGAGTTCCTTCTTCCCTCATCCAGCCCAGCTCTCTCTTCCCTGAGGAATTTTGCTCAAGGCCTTTCCTTCACATCTTTATCTTTCCTTAGACTGCTCTAAAATCAAGCTCTCCTTCCACCTCTCTTCAAACCCAGGATCTCTTTTCCACAGAGTTCCACATTCTCCATTTAGCTATATCACAACAGAACAGCTGTCAAATGTGGAATGAATTCTTCATGAGTGTATTAATCAGGCTAGGCAAGGCTATACTGTAGAAACAAACAATCCCTGAAATCTCAGTGCCTTAAGCCAACAGAAGTTTACTTCTCATTCCTATCACTGTCTCATGTGGATCAGGTGACTCTTGGCAGATCTTCTCCAAGAACGGCCTTATAGATTCACATGTTCACATTGCAACTTTACCATTTGAAGGTTCACCATTTGAGAGAGAGAGAGAGAGACAAATTATCTGGTGGGTGAGACAAAAACAAACAGAAAATTGTCATGATTAAGTGGTGCAACAGAGGCTGATAAAGGGTGTCACAGATCAGAGAGGAGCAGCTAAATAAGCCCAGAGGTGGAAAAAACACTCCATAAAAATAGTACTTGAGTCTAGCTTTGAAGTCAAGGAATTTTATCAGTAGTAGTGGGAATAAGTTTCAGAGAGATGAACTAGCAATATGCAAGGTAAAGAGTTTTCAAAATATAAGGACAATTCAGCATATCTGGATCCAAATGAATGAAGGGCAGGAAGAGCTAGGAGCTGAGTCTGGGAGGATGGGATGAGGTTTTCTTTTGAAAGGGTTTTGGAGTTTGCTATGGCATTTGGGTTTAGTTCTGTAGAACTGGACACTTATTAAAATAAAAGGGATGAGGAAATGATGATGGTTTATAATACTGTGAATGAAATTAATGCCACTGAATTATATGCTTTACAATGGTAACTTATGATATATAATGTTTGGCACAATTATAAAAATGGGATATTCCAAATTGAATTTAACACTTTAAATGGATGAATTGTACAGTATGCACATTACATCTCAATAATGTTTTAAGAACAAAGATTTAATCCTAAAAATAGAATAAAATCACATGAAGATCTTTTTAAAAAACTGACACTTGAGCCCCATCCAACAATCAATTAAATCAGAATCTCTGGGGGTAGGCCAAGAATCCAGCATCTTGATTTCTGTATTTCTCTCTCTGTATTTCTGCAGCCTCAAGCTCTATTTGCCAAGACAGAATCTGCCCTTATTTCATCTGGGGCTTGTCTGCTGCCCAGCCAAGCTTTCCTATTAACCTCAGCAATGCCATTCTCCCAACTGTCACTCAGGCCAGAAACTTCATTTTAAAAAGTTATGATTTACATACAGTGAAATTCACCCTTGCAGTTCTGTGTGTTTTGACAAACCCTTTAGTTGTGTAAACATCACAATTAAAATAGAGGGCAGGTCCATCACATCCCCAAATCTCCTTGTGCCCCTTTATAGCCAACTGTCAACTCATAAGATGCTACCAAGTGTTTGCCAAAGTGACTGAACATTTTATGTTCCACCAGCAAAATATGATGGTTTTAGTTGCTCCATACCTCTACATTCTCACCACCACCGGGTACCTTTTTTGTTGTCATTTTGATTTGTCTTCAGCCATTCAAATGAGCATCTCATTGTGGTTTTAATTTGCAATTTCCTAATAAATAACGATATTGAACATTTTTTCATGTGCCTACTTACCACCAATCTGTGTATAATCTCTGAAGTACTTGTTCAAATATTTTGCCCATTTTTCTATTGGGTTGTTTATTTGTAAAATCACTTTTCAATATCCCTGATTGCCTTTCTCTATAACCACAGCAGTGAGTTTTTCCTCCATTACAATAATCAAATTTTATTTTTCTATCATTAAATATGCTTCTGTGTCCTGCCTTCTGGAACTAATAGCATCCTCTGGTTAGATTCAGTGGCCTTTCTCCATGTGAGGCCATTCTCTCACAAAGCTGAATTTTCCAAAAACCCCGATTAGTCTAATGAAGCTTTCATGTCTGTTCCGCATCCTCCTCTGTGTAATTCAGACTCCCTCAATACCCACAGCAGCTCCAAACCTGTGCTTAGCCAAGGCTATCTTGCATTGTCTCTTTTTTCCCTTCTGTTCCCCCTAATAACCTTTCTCCCCTCATCCTCCCCTTTCATGTTGAAGGCTTTCTTTAAATGTCTAGAAATCCTTGACTGCCCACCCACACTTGAAAAGTGGGCCCTGTGCACATGGGGCAGCTTGTAGGTTGTTGAGCTTCTCCCTGAGGGCTATGGCCAGAGAATCCTCTAAATATGAGCACTTCTGATTGTCTGTTGTCATTTCCCCCTGGAAGAATGCCACTGCCTCCTCCCTGCAGCCATGCGTC
The DNA here is from genome assembly GCA_032199065.1 of Smutsia gigantea. NCBI lineage: Eukaryota > Metazoa > Chordata > Mammalia > Pholidota > Manidae > Smutsia > Smutsia gigantea. The sequence goes on along the minus strand of JAVSCE010015741.1, from coordinate 2,116 downwards.
TCAGGAAAGTATGCACGGATGAGGGAGCCAGTGCTCCAGTGGGGCTAGTGAGTCTCATGGCCCACATGTAAACTCACTCAGCCTCTCGGTGGTCAGTAGGAGAACCTCTCTGTCCTCAGGAGAACCTGCTTTCTCTCCGTCAAGAAACCCTCTCATTTACTTTTGGCAGGGAGTGAACTTGCTTTCTTTAGCTGGAGTGACACACCTGACGAGGCAGGTTGGGGAAATGCACCTACATGTCTGTTCCTAATTCATGCTCTTTTTCACCTTCACTTTACTCCAGCCTCTTACCATGCCTAGTGGGTCCATTTTTTTTAGTTTTTATGGGGGTTAGGACACATGCTGTTCTGATCTCATCTGATCTTACAGGTGCCTGGGCCTCACCTCTGCTCACCCACAACAGTGACCACTCATCGTGTTCTTATCATTTGTTCCAAAATTTGACTTTTTCTTCTTGTCCCTATAATTTCAAATTCTTTTCATTTATTTAATTTTACTGGATCTAGAGGCAGTGGAGAGAAACCTGGCTTCAGTGTATTTCTTAAACAAAAAGCAGCCCTAATTTCTAAATATAATTCTTCACAGGACTACTGTGAAATTTCTTAATCATATTTAGTTTATAAGGAACAAGAATCCACTCAAGCCTATTTTTGTAAAGGGATATTTCATGAGTGAGCACAGGGATGTCCCCCAGAATCCGAGTGCCAGAAAGCCTCAGACAGGCTGGAACAGGAAACCAGAAAGACTTCAAGAGCCAGGGTAGCTACTAGCAGCATTCTTCTCTGTAGTCCTCTACTTATTTTCCTTACCTAACATTGGTTCCCTTCTCTTTCTCTCTGTAAAAACCCTTTTTCTGATTACTCATCAGCATAGGATCTAAACTAACAATAACAGGCCCCTGATCTTCTAATTCTAGGAACTTCTACTAACTAATTCTAAAGTCTCAAACGAGGTAATCTGACTGGCCCAGTTCTGGAGTCACATGTTTGCCCACATCCAGCCATCGAGGGCAGGGGCAGTAGGCCCCCAATGCAGCGACAGCTAGGGCCATTGCACGGGGACATGTCCCCCAGAGCAGGGCCACTGAGATGTACCTACCCCATGAAGATCATGTCAGCAATGGACATAACAATGTTCTAGTACTTGAAAGATATCAAATGACTTTTTTCTCAAATAGTTCCAAATTTATGGAATATCTTTTCTCTATCTCATCCTTTATAATTTCATCAAAACAGCTTACTCCCAAAGTTTAAAAGATATTATAATTTACTAAAGAAAGAAAATGAAAACTAGTAATATTAGTCTAGCGGCTCAGAGAAGCTATACATGGTGATGGCACCTCAGAGCACGAAGAATATGAATGTCTACAGAGACCCTGAATGAGAAGGTAGTTGAGGTACAAGGTTCTAGGCCAGAACCTACGGCTTGATGACTAACACCCAGAGCAAGACCTGAACTTCTTCATATGGTCTGAACAGTGTTAAAGTGAAAATTCTAGAACCAAACCAATAAGGGACTAAAAATATAAATGGAACTGTATCAATGAGAAGAAACAGTTTTACTAAAAAGTAGTCTAAATCTCAGGGGAAAAAATGAAATATAAAAGAGGAGTCAAAAATCTACATGCAGTTCAATTTTGTTTTAGAACTATCATGGCTTTGGAATATTACTGTCCCCATGAAGCATGTTTTTCAAGGACACTATGTAATGGTACTGCAATGACAGAAATGTCATAATTTGGAATACTAAAGGTAATACAAAACTAGGGAAATAATTGTTGTTTTAAAACACTCTTACAGAATTGGAACCAACTAATTTTTTTAAAGGATACAATCAAGACAAATGTTTATTTCCAAAATTTTGAGATCAAATAGTTAGACACAGATTGGCCTTAAGTATTCTAAGCACACACAGGGTATATTTCTCTGGCTTGTAAAGGTTTGCATTTTTCACAGTTCACTGAACAAAACATCAAAGAGAAATCTCAGCTCTTGGTGTCCATAGTTTATACTACAAAACATAGAAGAAACTGTGCACTTCCCTTAAAAAAAAAAATGTCACCAGCTATAAAACCCTTTTGGTCTGTACTCATTCAAAACCTGTTCAAAGTCTTTTT